>LUCM01004983.1:0-12827 GCA_008360955.1 Fasciolopsis buskii | reverse complement strand
CAGCGAAAATCGTGTAAAGTGGCACTGAATTCTTGGTATTTTTTACAGCCAATCAGGGTTGAGGTGAGAAGATAGGCATTGTCTTCAGCAACAAGGTTAACGTTCATTAATACTAATATTTACCATTTCCATGCAAGTAGGACACCTGTGGCCCAAGAAGGACGTTCGGGGAATGAAGATTGATGGCGAAACCGAATGACGGAACGATATCAGCAAGGAAACAAGGACCAGCGGAAAGGAGACTGGGATTGACGAGAACGCCCCAAGCACGGATTTCCAAAAGCGGTTATTCTGTTTTAATGACTTCATTTGTTTGCATGTTAGGTTGTATGGTTACGTGAGTCTTCTTTCACGTGCGCAACAAGGTTGGAGGTTTTCGGTGTCTATTCGGTTTCTGAGTAGTGAAACTAGTCCAACTGCAACGCATGTAATGTTAGAATGTATGCTGGGCAGACAGGTTCCGTCGTTTGTCTAGAGATGGCTTATAGGTGTCGTCTCGCCATGTATAAGCTGACCCGAGAGACAGAGGCTCGATTGGACATGACATCGGGTTGGCAGAGGGTCGTCCGTATTTGCCGTTGGGATTATATGCATGATATCCGTTGACTACAGTGGACGTAACGCGGTAACATGCAATATATTTCAGATTAGCGAACATACCATGTGCTTGGCGAGTTGACGTTAATTTCTTACACCGAGATATGCACATGTAGTTCTTTGCACATGGGGAGCACCCACAATATGGTTTAACGCACTTTATTTCGACAATAGGGTTCTTGTGCATGTACGTCTGCAACTACGATATCGATCTCACCATGCTCCCAGTGGAAACATCAATAGCTCGACTATATAATATTGGAATTTATACTTTAATAGTACATGTAAGCATGTGTCTGACATATAAATGAGATATAGTGGATATATAAAGTTCCGCGCAGTAAATGTCCACATTATAGAACTATAGACGTGCAGTCCTATATTATTTACTGTTTTGCGTTTCGCTATACTATACGATATTAAGTGGATACAATAGTATTATGCTACATATACACATTTTGGCTACTTTATATCGATTTGAGTCATACTTAACCGCATAAAATCGACGAACTCCATTCATGTGACGATTAAGCAGCAAAAACTGCTATAATAATATTGCGCACCCCATGCATACGGTATGTTTACAGTAAATATACATAATTTATGGCATATGTTATAATAGATATAGTGTAATTTCATTTAGGTAGACAGCTTCGCTTCTTGCGGCAGACAGATATATATATACATTTTTAACTTCCAGCATCAACGAAAATACGCAATACAAAAAGGCCAATTTCACTATCACATCCAGTACTTTTTACGGGTTTGGCATGGTAAGTAGATATTTTTTATTTTTCTGTACAAAATAACATCAATATTATCCTCCTAGGCTTCGCTCCTTCTGACTTAGATCACCTTTTTTCACCCACGTTGGAAAATCAGTAACAGCTGATATTTAGACGGGCAACCGTTATCGCCGGGTGGACAGTTGTCACTAGTGGCTTATACAGTTGTACTCGCAGGGTGGATGAGTTACGTCATCGGTTTGAACGCCCGGAAAAAACATTGGCCGTTCTCGCCGGGGATGGACAGCCTTCGAATACCACAGCCATTGCTCCAGCCATAATTGCGCCCGCGATAGGCACCTTTTGGTGCATTCAACAAATGTAACTTGCGCAGGTGCAGGACTGGGAATGCGAACCACAGAAAAATCCTTTTGCAAACCAATTCGCTAGCCTTTGAAATTAAAAGCCTCCCTCGCTCGGAAAACCCACATGCCTGTTATGATCCCGTGAGCGAGAAACCCACATTGCATTTGTATGTTTCGGTGTTCCGTTTTCCATGTCTTACCTGTGCCTTCCTGCGCTAATTTTGGTTTTATCCTTGCGCCCATGACTTCTCGTACTGTCGAGGAATATACAAAAACAACAAACCTGGACAGAATTACTATAGGTCACCTTTACCCGCTGTCACTTCCGTTTGACATTGTCCGTATTTTCCCTGTCGCATTCATGTAAAAACATGATCTTGCCATGCGCATGCAGTCTCGCAAATCGAGAAATATACATTGTCTTATCTTAAAGTTCCCGACTTCTCTTTTCTTTCATTCCCCTTAAGCCTTCATTCGTTATCCTTACACTTGTCTTTCGAATCGCCCAGCATGACTTTCTCAGACTCCGTTCCCTTTTCAGGACTATTCACTAGTTTCTTCATTACGTACGCTGATCTTCGTTCATATCTTAGGCTCTTCTCCGCTGCGCACAAAGTGTTTTTCGTTCGCGCCAATGCATGGTTTTCAGCCAAGGTCTTAGGTCTTCACTATACAAGCTCATCACGTCCGCAACTTGGATACTTCAGTACGCTATGGGGTGGAGCTTCGCTACTTTCGCTTTCCTATATTGAATCGCGGCTCGAGATAGACTGTCGGCTACCGATGATCAGTTCCTAACATACTTTGCGTCAATAGACCATCGCCGGTCAGTTGCTTCGCTATCCCTTTCTTACGCTATTTACGCGTTCTTGTTCTTCTGTGAATTGTCTTATTTGTTCCCCTTCCAATAAACCTATTTCTCGCTTCTTCTCGCACCATAGGGCAGCTAGTCACTTATCGGGTTTCTGTTGCTCAGTGTCGTACTTCTTTATTTCAATCTTCATTTTTCTCCTGGACTTCCAAACTGTGAAGCACCCTCCCACTTTCTTTATTCTCTCCTTATCTACAACCCCTCACTTTTCAAGAGCAGGACCAGTGAACTGGTTCCTTGATGAATGTTTCCCTCACCTTCCTTCATTGCAGTACGTCTTCAGACCGATGGGTTTTTTCATGTGAGATAATGTATTTCCCACTGCACGTTAAAATCGGATAACGTAAATCGAATGCTAAATCGAGGCACAGCCCTCGAGATTCTACTTCGTACGGAATGTGGTTTGTCCACCGATGTGAAAAGGCGTGCGGCGTCATCTGCTTATTTAAATCACATGACTCCCTCCATTTCCCAGTTTGATTTCTAAATTTTGAATAACTCCTTGATCATGTTCCATCACTTTGTCCTTGACGAAGTTGAAGCGGAATGGTGAGATGGGAGTGCTTTTCTCAATATCGCTGGCCGTTTGAAATGAATTTGACCGATCTTTGCCCACCTTTGCGCTACCATAGGTAAGTAGATGCGATGCCAGCGGCAGTCTCACGAAGTGACCGGTATACCTCACCTGAAAGAAAGCTGAGTATTACCATTTGAACTAATGATTGGCACGCGTTTTTCAATTAGAAAAAGGCTGCCGCCATAGGGTGCCTCAGAGTCTTGTTTTTTGCAACAACGTGTAGTGAGTATCTACTTATTCGACGTGTTCTAAGCCAGGTCGAAATCAGCCCGTTCCCGGCCTGCCCGATAGTCATGATTTATAACGGGTCCAAACAGCAGAATCAGGTAGATGTTCTACGGCCTAAGGTGGTTACGGTCCTCCTGGATAGCCATTGTGTTGCAGAAAAGGGGACATTAAACCTGACAAATGATCCCACTTGGCCTGCTTGGCCCAGGAACTTACCAGTTCTTGACGGAGGAGTGCTAATTTTAACAATGATGTTAATATACATTTCTGGATTTTCGCGAGGTACTTGCAAGTAGAAATTAAATGTGCACAAGCAGGTTG
Organism: Fasciolopsis buskii; assembly: GCA_008360955.1. Taxonomy (NCBI): domain Eukaryota; kingdom Metazoa; phylum Platyhelminthes; class Trematoda; order Plagiorchiida; family Fasciolidae; genus Fasciolopsis; species Fasciolopsis buskii. The sequence goes on along the minus strand of LUCM01004983.1, from coordinate 9,143 downwards.
CACATGAAATACAAAAAAACTGATAATACATTGGACATGAGAACAGGCTCGTAGGGTATTGGTGTGAGTATCTTAAATGGGGCTAGTTGATAGGTACGGCACAACCGCAAAGGATATTCCGGAGATAGCATTTGGTGGCGGATTGCGAATCATGTTCAAATGCTTCAAAAAAGCTTATCGCCAAGAGAATTCGCTGCAGGACGACCTCACGGTTCAACGTATGACCGAATCCTTTAAATACAGGCTGGGTGAAGTGTTGGAGCGTTACTTGTATCGTAGTCCTTCTTCGTTTTTCTCAGTTCTAATCTGAGCCAGCGGGCTCCATGGATTAATGGGCGCGGAGATTTAATAATAATGTATATTTCTCTACTTGCGAGTAACACGCGCAAGACGGGATCATATTTGTGCATGGATGATGCAAAGGAGCGTCAATAATTGATATCAGAGGGGATACGGGGATATATGCTATTTCGCGTTACTCGGGAAGTAGTATACGAACCTGCGAAGCCGTACGCAGTGCGCAGGTATGCCGACTAAGACAGTATAAACGGTTTTGCAACAATATGCATGTTTTTCTACAACTAACAGTAAGCAACGGACCGAGAGTCATTTTGTTGTTTGGGCGCTGTAAGTGTGCTTGTCGCCGGAGCGAAACTTAATAGGAGCTCAATGGCGGGTGTCTAAATATGGCCGGAGTCCCAAAACGCGACAGCGTGACGTGATTGGCAAAAAAGGCAAGCAGAGGAGATAAAGGTGGATGAGAATATGATGACTGGATGGAAGTTAGTCAAAACCAAGTGGAACGTCACGAAAAGTGAATAAGAAAATTGCATTTAAGAAAAAATTGCCGATAGAATATTGATGAAGTTGGGAAAGTACTGTCAAAACTGCCGGAGAACTTGGAGGACGCAATTTCATGGAACATTTAGCGAGAAAGAGAATATGTAACTCTCTAGACCGCTGATCTCATTCCTATAAAGCTGGCAGCAAACTGGACTAATAGGTGCAGTGGAGAACTTTTTGTATGAAGTGAAAACAGTTTTTAAATATGCCTGTCATGGATACCCTTCTTTGCCGTCAAAGTTTGCCTGAGTTTTTCATTTTACACGGCTGTGCGTGTGGAGTTTGAATGGTTGCGCAAGCCGTTCCAGCGGCGGTAGTAAGTGCGCTTTATCCAGTCATGGAGTTCCGTCTAGGTCGTAGTATCCACAGAGATCAGCCGCGTGGTTTGGAATGAACGGACTAGTACTTGAGCATCAGACCTGGCTAGCGACGTCCTAGCAGGAGTGAGCAGCCGGCAAATTTGGGGTTGTGATTACGATGGCAGAACTGGCAATAGCGCGTGTTGCCTGGATGCGAAATCTGAAACATAAGACGGTTGGGCAGTCTGGCTTGAGTGGCAACAATCTAGAGTATGGCATGATGGGCCGAGTTACAGCAAGGAGGAGGCTGAATTAAATTTGGAGTACTGGGCTTGGAAGCACCATCCTAGAGAACACTTGGATTTTTTGTATTTTGGACATTTTATAGAAGCATGGCGAATAGCTGGAGCCATTTCCAATTGATTATGGGATGGAACAATGCAGAATTCTAAACGAGTGGCGCCGAGATTTATTTGTGGCATATTATTATGTGGACGACTGCATTCGTAATGACCAATCTTTGTGTCCATCTCGGAGCTAACTGGGCGAAGAGCACAAGTTTTGTCAAGGAACAAACTGGTGCCTGTGACGTAGATTCTCGTAGTAAACGAAGGCGTTGTTCGAACCACACCGGTGGGTGGTAGTGCAACCCTTGAAAGGACTGGGCCGGTGTGGGACAGATCTAAAGAAGAAGCAGCCTGGTGACCACTAAAGAGAACTTGTGGGTGACGGATTATCCAGGAGGAGGGTGATGAAATAAGAGGATGGGTGGGATTTCACCGACCTTGGAGCAAATATTTTGTGAAAAGAGTGAATTGAGGCCGATCTGAAATAACGAGGACCGTTGAAGTTTCCTGAGGGGTGATGGTATTGTGGTCTCTGGACTCATGAGGAAGGAAATAGCACTTGTCACTTTGGGTCTGGGGATTGAAGCTTGGAGAATACGGACAACAATTAACAGTGAGCGGCACAGGGAGATGAAAGTTGCATACCGAATTTGAAAAGGTTTAGGGGTGGTTCATATTAGACTGACAAGAAATAGTAGTCAGTTGCTTATTTAGGATTGGCTGTGCGGGCGATGTGAAGACCGTTTCATTGGACATTGTAGCGATAAACTGATGGGTCTGGTTCTTCCTTTCTGCCGCCTACTTTGACCAACTTACTAGTCAACCTTATTCAGATGATCTCCCGCCCCTCCAGTGCTCTTTGCCTGCTCATGTACTCCAAAATCTCCACCACAACCACCGTTACCCCAATACCCTGGCAAGATTTAGTTGTCCCTCCCCACACTCTACCTGGAAAAATCTAGATAACTGTTGATCCACTACTTATTATAAGACTTTTCTCAGCACCATCTTGTCAGGCGCCAATCTCATTTGCCCCACCCACCGAACACCGCTCTCCTTACCGACCACCGAACTCAGTAGATTCTGATTTCTCTCGTCTCACTCAAGCCTTCCTTTATAATTCTGGTCGCCCCACTAGCTGCAACATAATTGCAGGTGACTTCAGTGCCCCAAAAATTTTTTGGTCTTCTTTATCAGCTCCATTAACCCTAATCAGCTGTGTTCTTGAAACGCACGCTGAAGGATGGGCTCGATATGTGACCATGCCATAAAGGCTTCACAATATTTTAGACCTAAGTTTTACGCATAACACCTCCAATGTGATGACGTCAGTACTAAATCCCTTCCCTGGGAGTGACCATAAGATGGTGACGTATAGCTTCCATCACTCTGATAGTCCCTCTTCACCCATGTGTACCGACTATACTGTCTCCTTATGTGTCGAATCGCTGGGGCGAAATCCGCGATTCTCTGCAAACCTTTGATCGATCCGGCTTCCTCTTCCCGTCCGACCCGCAGAAAGCCGCAGGAGGCCCTTGCGTAAAACTTCTTCTTGCCATTAATCGTCTTTCCACCCCGATCACTCAACATAAATCCATGAAGCCTAAAAAACATTGTCGGCTATAGATGGAACTTCAGTAGGCCCGGAAAATTCTTAAGAAAACAGGGATTCCCGCCCTTAAAGCAAGCTAACTCGCTGCAGGAAGATGGTATTATTGAAACTGACCTAAGGTAAAAGTCTCGGAAACATCAGCTCTTGGATCGCCCGACCCAGTTAGGATGACCTGCCACATTTTCAAGGCTTGTTCACAGCCAATCTAATTGGCCTCTACGAACTTCATTAAACAAAACATCTGATGCATAAATTTCGCTGTAGACATCGCGGAAGCATTCAGCATATATTTATCCTCCACTCTTATTATTCACAATAGTAACTGTTATAATGCACACTTCTCAGTTTAGGGGAGACGGGCAAAAAAAAGTTTGTACAGGGATAACAATACTAATACTGTATATTTCTCGATTTGCGAGAGGCATGCGCAAGGCAAGGTCAAATCTTTACAAGTATGATGGACAGGAAATTTAGATGAAAGAAGTCAAATGGGATAACGGGTGGGAGCAATATTGAGTTATTACAGAAGCTCGCTGGAAAGTGAAATGAGATGCTGCAAGGCAACAGGGAAAGTACAAGTATGCCAGTGAAAAGCAAAAGAATCGAAAACTTAGTTTTTAAAATCAAAGAGTTGCCCGGGACTGTTTGCAAGCAGCGGACTACGAGTCATTTCGTGTTTAAGTGCACTAAATGTGCTCATTGCTGGCGCAAAACATAGGCGGAGCCCAACGATGGATATCGATATAGGGCTAGAGACACCAAACGTCGGGAGCGTTACGTAATGGACTGAAACGTGAAGCTGAAGAGACTAAAAGCAGTGGTAATGCGGTAGTTGGATGGAACTGGTGAAAACCAGGCGGAACGTCAGGCAACTTGAATGAGACATGTATTTGGCAGCAAATGGCCAAAAATTTCTGAGAGCGGAGGAAGGTTGTTTAAAACTATAACGCTGAAGAAACGCGAATAACGGAAATCAAAAGGGATAATGTGATGGGTTTACCCTGGATTACTTGAGAGGTACACTGGAAGATACAATCAGATTCTGCAACAGAAAAATATGCCAGCTAAAAGTAACAACCAAAAAACGGTTTTACTAGATTGTACGGGGTTTCCTTTAACTATTTGCTAGCAGCGGATTAGAGATCACTTCATGTTTAAGTGCATTAAGTATGCGCATCGCAGCGCAAAACATGAATGGAGTTCAATGGCAGATGTCGAAATATGGCCGAAGTTCCCACACTTCAAACGCGACACGCAGTGGACGGAAAGATTATCCTATGGCGATTAGTAGCACTAAGAATATGATAATTAGATGGAAGTTATCCAAACCAAGCAAAACGCCACGCAAAGTGGATGAGATAATCGCAATTAACGACAATGCAAGACCGATATAATGGTGAATCGGCGCATGCAATGTACTATATACCGAGCGATTCGGAGAACAAAATTTTGAGCTTTTCGCACAGAGAAAATATGGATATAAAACTCTCAAGACTGCTGACGGCATTCATTTGCGGCCGACAGCAATCTGGTTTAAGACAGGCGATGGAAAATTTCGCAAAGGAAGTAAAAAGAGTTCTTTCATACGCTTTCCGAGAATGTCTTACATAATGTCATTTTTCTATCCCAGTTTTAGATCTTAGCCTGCAGTGTGTTTCGAAGATTTGAAGCAACGCGCGGGCTATTCCTGCTGAAGCAGCAACGGCGTTTTGCAAAACCGTGAATTTCCACTAAGTTTGGGTATATAATGCAATCGTTTCGGTTGAACGGGCCAGTATTCGAGCGCCAGATCTAGCTAGCAGTGTCAGGGCAGCAGTGAAAAGATAGCAAGCTGAGGACTATCATTGTAATAAGGTTACCGATAACAGCGCGTTTTGTCTGGGTGCTGGATCTGAAATACAATAAAGCGGGGTAATCTGGAGTTGGAGCCAGCTTGCGATTGTGTTTATTATGAAACCGTAGGCAGTGAACATGCAACATAGGGCTTTGATTGCGTAAAAATTATGTGAAAAGACGTGAGTTATGGCAGCAGATTCAAGGGCAGCCGTGGGTTAGAGATTACGAAGAACGTCAATTACAGAACCGCCAACAAGGTGAAGAAGTGTCCATAAAAATCAATTAACCTGCTTGCCATAAAAAATACCCCGGTTGCCTTCCAAATGCAACATTTTGTTTTGCGCAGAGGAAGTAGCGAGAAATTATCCGCTTCACCGCGGCCCCGACGTTTACTGTGAAGACTGTTTGCCGGGCAGTGCTCAACGGGCAATTTTCATCTGATTGCAATTAACGGTATTAACTCTACTTGGAGGACCGTTTGCTGAATGACCGCGAATGCGGTAACCTTGCTCAGGGGAAATTTGCATAACACTTCCACTAGCAGAACAGGGGTATGAAGGCCCTGCAGTGTACAATTTCCATACGGGAATCCATTTCACTGGGACCACGTTTTCCTTGAGCTAAACCTGTGGTCTCCGACCAGTTCCCTCCACGATGGCCACAACGGAATATCTCTACATTCGCAGTCAACCATGTGGAAATTTACTACGAATAACCTTCAGCACTGTCACCCGCCAACCACCGAAGACCACCAGTTTCCATTTCAGCCGTAACACCTACAACGGCCAAGAGAATAACATCTCAATCTTCCAAAATTATGCCCCTTACTTTTCAAGCTGCTTTTGGTTAATCCCATCAGATATGAGTAAAAATGTTGTCTACGCTCTTCGCGATGCACCATTCGTCCCCACTGGAAATTCAGGGGACACTAGACCAAATACTCCCATGGACATAGCAATGAGCCGCGAGATCAAAACATGTCTATTTACAGCGCTAATTGAGCCAATTCAGAATTCTATGTCGTCCCACCCGCGATCACTCGAAAGTGGTCTCCAGCCACTCACCATTCTTCAACACAGGTGTCCAACCTCGACCAGTTCTAAATGTTCTTGTGGTGTTCCGTTCATCTACTTTAAATCCACCGCCTCTTCCTGGCTGTATTTCCGCTCATCAGGCTACATTCACCACCATTCGTCTCCTTAATGAATCACACAGACTTGATCCCACTTCCAAGTTGACTTTTTAATCTAACGTAAAACCTACTTAATTAAACCAGTGCCTTGATGCGGTCTGTGCAACATCACACCTATGACACGAACCAAATTACTGAGCGTGGTTGACAGAATGAACGCTCACAAACCGAATGTTTCTAAGTGGCTACAACTCGTCTCTGACGCACAGAACTAATAGGTCTGAAATTAATTGCCTGGTCGCATAAAGCATGAATTTTCCGCTCCCGCGCTCAGTCCTCCAGTGCCAGACACTTCGCCCGAAGATTTGTGGCTCACCATCCATATGCATAACACCCCAGTGGGCCTTGGATGCATTTGCCGACCTCTGTCATGAAGCACCTTTCGCCACCTTTCAAGTTAGCAGGGCGTTTGGATAAATAACTTCCACCCAAGCAGCGAAACTTTTGATGGGAGATTTTAGTTCTCCTTAGATCTGCTAATCCACCAAAATCGCATCTTCGCAGCTTTTGAATTTCGTCGATGAAACGAACGTAGGATTTTGGATGCAGCTTATCTCTAACCCCACCGAAGGGAATTTGATCTTGTTTTGCGCATGCCTCTCGAATGTCGAGAAATGTACTCATAATTATTAACAATGCTCCTGGCTTAGCGTTCGCCCACTGCCGCTCTAATTTTGACAACTTCTTACCGGACAATTTTATACGCAGTGACCAAATGATGGCCTCCTGCCTTCCTCATATTCGTCGTGGACCCCAACATCCGCACACACTGCCCAGTCTGCAAACGTATCTTACAAGTCAGCAAACCGGGCTGATCTGACTTGATTGGTTTGATTTTCTTCTCACTCTACTCTCAAGAATTCGCCTATATCTTATGAGTGAACTCCCCTTCCACTACTAAAACGTTACTACTCACAGCACTGAACCCCGGCCAGTGCGAATAAGCAAAATCTCTAATTATCAAAGGCAGATTCGCAAACTGCAGAGTGTCTGCGAGCTTAGATCTCACTATATCACTGAGAATATACTGACCTCAATACTGCCCGCTTGCTCCATCCGAGTACCAACATTGTAAGCAGGTGAACACTGCTCTTCGCAACCCAATTCTAGCCCTCACGTGGTTAGGCATCTGCGGCCTCAAACACTTTGGTACAAATCAATTTCCCTTATGCACATCATATGCAACAAACAGCAGGTCCACGACACCGAGAAAATTGTTGAAGCTCTTCACTCACGTGTCCATCTTTATTACCGACTGCACCAAAAATTTGCCTAGCATTTCCAGGCAATTGAACATAGAGTAGACAGAGAGGGCTTTGGTCCTCATCAGACTGTTATGCCGACCTGGCACAAACGGCGTCCCGCCTGCTATATTCCACCTCTGGAAACCCGACATAGCACCTGCATTGTTAAACCTGTCTACCACCTACATGTGAACTGGGGCAACTTATGTTAAGTACGAAATTTATGATTCTTCACAAAAATTGGCCTTTTACGATCGACGATACCATCGTCCGGTAAACCGCACATGCATCTCAAGCAGACACATAGAGAGGATTGACATGGTTTGGCTACTTGGCTTTCTCACGGTCAAAAACTTCGTTGATGAAATCAAGCGTGGCTTTCTTAAGCACAGTTCCAGTACCTCGTGCTAATCTGATTTTTTTTGATCTGGCCACTTTAAATCCCGATAAGAGAAAGGCCATTATAATCGCCTTCCAAAGCGTTCCATCGCGTGCCTCATGAATGATTGCTGCCTAAAGTCAAATCCTGTGGGTTAGTAGATTCACCCTACTCTTGATTAACTTCTTACCTCTGACCGCTCGGAAGTCTTCAGTAACAACGGAACCCATCCCAACTCTAGCCAGCCACTTGCAGTGTTATTCAAGGTTGGGTCCTTGCACCGATGCTAATTTTTCCTTACACGATTGAAGTCATTCGTACGGTTCTCTACGACACGCTGATGACATCAGGCTAGTCTGTTTTTCGGGCCATCTAACTTAGCCCACACCATGACCAGTATCGCATAAGTTTAAACTCACTAAACGAGTGATGCAGGCAATGGAGAAGGGAATTCTTTGCATCTGAAAGCGATATTTCGATCCATAAGTCTGGCGTTTCCCCGGGGAGGCTCTTTATAGATGGTCGCCCAATGCTAACCACGCAGTATGTAAAAGATCTAGGCTTGAACTATACTTGCTCGTTCAACTTCCATGAGGCAAGCGCCTTGCAAAATTCACAATGCAAGCAGGACCAATGGTCTCGTTTTTAGGCCATCCCGCATAGCAAGCTCTAGGATAATACTAGATAAATTACATTGCATACCGTAGTGGAGCAATGCGCGATAATCTCGAACATGATTAGAGTTGTTCGTGCTGCAATAGAAAACGTTAAACGAGCATTCACAAACTTTTCTGTACAACTTGATGCCTCAGGTACAAGGGGCGACACCAGTTGCTGCACCCTGATCCCCTTTAGTTACATCGTGTCAAGGTAAATCTCAAATCATTCTGCAAACTCCTAATGTCTCAATCACGCGGCTGGAGATCTCACCTAGTTGGCTGATAAGTCTCCTTGCATCCTCAGAAATCGATTGTTATCCATTGTGATACCTTCTTCCAAGTTGTCTTTCAAGACAAAATTCTTCACAGTTGTTTGCTCTGCCCAACCCCTCACCCAGACTACCAGTATCCTCGTAATTTTGCATCATTTACCCCTGGATCCTCCCAGGCTACCTGGCAAACTTTTGATAACTGTGTTTCGCCCATTGAGCCACAACCCATCATGAGACCTGTTTATCAACCCACTCTTGTTCACCGCTTACCCTGATTGCCTCAGCTAGAAAGCACTGCTCTCCTGACTCCCGCGAATTCTAAAAGTAACGCCCATCCCCAAAATTTTATGCGTATACCTGCTAACCGGCTTTTTCTACGGCATTTTCCGAAGCCCCCTCCCCTTTAACACCCTAGATTGCCAGTCCTGCCGTGACAAGGTGACAATTTGGCCACCTAACA
>LUCM01004982.1:0-10456 GCA_008360955.1 Fasciolopsis buskii | reverse complement strand
GAGCAGGGGATGGGCAACCAGCGCAAAGGATGTATTTGAGCTTTCGGCGAGAGTTTGCGTTGCATCTGTGGTCATTGGCTAGCCAGGAGAAGAGCCGGAGAGAGAGAGTAGTCTGGAATTTCTTCCAGCAGAATGAGATTTGTTAAAGAGATGAATGTGAGGTGTTGGTATTCATTTTTAGAAATTATAAAAATGTTAATTTCTTTGACCTATTTTTGCTTAAACCGACGATTGCAGGAAAAAATTGGTTTTCGACCGGATTTCGAGCCAGCTTCGTTTTCATGGCTGTGTCTGGGGACGCGACTGCTGTCAGTATAGGTGATTCAGGTAATTTTTCGCATTTTGTTTGTTTATGTTATTCAAGTTTTTCAGAATTTCAGTGTGATTTTCTGGTTTTTCAACGTCAGACGCCGACTTCGTCTTACAAATATCACAGTGTCAGCTAGATGCATGGACTCCGAATGTATCCACGCTCCATTCCTTCTACTTTCCCATATTATTTTATCAAGTACCGCAAGTAACATAACATATCCATGCATGTTATGTCTTTTAACAAAATGAACAGGGCATTTCATTCAAATTTACCATTTCCATTCAAGGTGGACATAAGGGGCCCAAGACAACTTAGGATGGAAAACGACCCTGGGGCCGACAGCAAGCTGCATGAACGCAATGAACGAAGGCCGCTGGAGAGACGGGATATATATGAACGCCAGTACGGCCCCTTTGAAGCCACTACTATCTGAATACAGGCACCGATTTCCAATATTGGCTGTTCAACTGATTGCTTTATGGTGTACATTAGGTAGTTGGTAGGCAAACCTTCCTATACGTGCGCAACAAAAGTGCAAGTCTCGGTTATTCCTCGTTTACAGTTGTGCGTGGATCTAGTCAACCGTACGCATGGAAATGCCAGAAACGCATGCTTCCATAGGCAACGCGTCGGTGGGTCGAGAGATGTTTATAATTGTCATTAGTCATATATACTTGCCTGCACATACATGGGAATAGAGAAGAACCTGCGGCTGCCAAAGGGTGCGTACATTTTTCCTTCCTTCGGTCAAAACATGCCAATGTGAGAAGGTAACGCATGCATATATATGCATACCGCGGTTAAGAGGCAAATTTTGACATATATATCATAAGATTAGGTGGCAGACAGATATACGTATAGTTCCATTATGAAGCGAAAAATATATATTTAAGTATATCTCCATCTTTGGACAAAGAAATGTATATGCATATATGTTTCCATTATGCGGCAAACTAGTATACACATACAGATGTATATAATAAGATGATGTGGCAACCAAATGTGCATATGCATTGATCGATTACGGAGCAAGAATGACACAATACCATTAGGGGAAAACAAGTATATATTTATATATTACGACTGTGGGGCAAACAGGTATATTCATGCATATGTTTATCGATTACAGGGCAAGCAGAAAACGATAATACATATAAAGGTCATTTTTACTGCAAAAGGCACTATATTTTACGAATATGGCATGCCTAATCGGCTATTTTATTTTTCTGAACTAGGTGACATCCACATTATATTTCGAGCATCGCCCCCCCCCTTATTCATCACTTTTTACAACATTTCCAACTCGTAACCGGGAGGCATTTGACAGCGAACTTAACCAATTGTCGAGCGGTGGATAGTGGAAAAAGGCGTCCAACTATTTTGATGCCCACAAAACATGGCCATTTTGCGGGGGTAGGCAAGTCGTCACTACCAACAAATTTCATGTCCTTAATTTGCAGCCGACCGATATTGATGCAAAAGAACAAACCGTGACTGTGACATTTGCAAATGACCATGTTGGATAAATTTCCTAGAATCCTTAACCCACATCCTCTGCCATCATGTCCTCTCTGCAAAACTTCTTAGAAGCTTTGGGATCCTATACGAACCAACTACGTCTTCTTAGGCCTATCCTTATTCACCTGCTCAATGCATGTACACATTTGTTTGCTCAAAAAATAAGAATTATAGGCATTACCATTGCTGTCATTATTCGATTCTGTGAACACCCACGCTTTTATCCTAATGGTTGGGGCGCCAACTTAGACCTTTGTTTCCCTTATCCCGACCCAACTCCAATACGGTGGTTTAAACAGGCGTGGTAATCCTTATGAAAAAGCCCTCAAAATTCTTTCCCAGGACCACCTTCATTTCTTAATGTTCGGATTCGTATTCATCCTGTAAGTTTGAATTTTTCTGGGTAGTACCATATTTATTTTGACCCATCCTAACGATAATCAATGAAAACCATTCGGCGTACTTTTCTGATTCTTTCTTCTTCAACTTGCATCGAAACTTTTCTGTCTATCCTCAAAAATTCGGACGTCTTAGATCCTCCATCATCAAAAGGTCCAACACGTGTTTTACAGGTTTTGTCCTTCGGCTTTTGACAAGTTCTTCCTGCGAACCATCCAGTTTTGCACCGGGAAATTTTTCTATTTTTCATCAATATACAAAGCCGTAAACACCGTTTCCTCCCACTGTGCCTGTATCTGACTCCAAGTGCACCTCTCTACATCTCTTTTGTTGATTGCTTTCTTTGAATGTCCGTCTATTTACCCACACGACCCACTACAAGTAGACACTTTTTACCTACGTAGAAGTTTAATCATCTTTTTCAGCTTTCTTTGCACACCATCTAGAGATCATACGCTGCATTTTATATGCTCATTTCCTCCTCCATTTCTGGCCGATTACCCGACTGCCAGATTGCTAACCCACGATCGGTAGCAAATCGAGAATCTTGCCCAATCCCCCTTATCCGGCCCATGCACTTCCGTCTGGGAATTAACAATGGCTTCTACTCCGGCTGCCGCGGTTTCTACTCGCCTGGCATACTATGCTCCTGGAAATTCAAAGCCTGGCTCTTCATGCTTACACCATAACTGTACTCTCCTCCAGCTCCCTTGTTCACCGTGGCTAACTACATGAGGGTGGACCGCGAACATATCAACCACGCACACTGGATGGACAGTTTTGCCAAAACGGTGCAAGTATATCTTTTGGGTCGTGGTCAAAATTCCGTCGGACACACCCACTGGCACTGGTACGCATATCAGCCCCCTGCTTTTGATTTTTACGTGTAACCTTTTCTCCTGGCCTCCTCCAAATCGTTTTCAAAGTTTTACTTACCGAACAGGATTCAAGGAAACTTTTCATTATCTAATGCGAGCTGACGTTCTTACACATGTTGCCATTCATCTCACGGATGGAGCCTATCAGCACCCTGGGCCGTCTCCGTTACTCTGCAATTTGGCAGCAGACTACCAAGCATCAAAAACGTGTCCATAGAGGATACTTGTTGATTTTTCTTGCAAGCTCCTTCAAGATTATCGGCGATAGTTATTCTAGTGAATGTTTGTAAATGACCAAGGACACAGCCCAAATGGGCCATCCTCTAGCGTCAACTGCAGACGGCAAAGTGGTTTCAGGACAAAATCCCGAAGATTCTGACGCAAAGAACCGCTATAGTAGCTTCACATGTATCTCTACTTAATGTTGTTGTCTGAAAAGTTCGAAAGCAGTTTTGGGAAAGGATTTCAGCAGTCGAAGATTGAAAGAAAGCAGGCCAAAACGCTGCTAGGATCTTCGAGAATTTCGAATGTGCTTCCCATTTGTCTGCTGGACAAAACATCGCCATAAATGAAAGACGCGAGTGAAGGAAACGTTTTCGGACGCCTAAAGCAGCTCGGTTTGATAAGTTTGCATTTTTATTCATTTGTCATTTTGATTTCCACTTTTGGCCATTGTAAACGGCGACTAAATCTGTCCGGTTGACTGTGACATCTGAAGCCGTCGTTGTGACAAACATTTTGCGGGCAGTGAAATCCAGATTGACGTCGGTTGATATTAAAACGAGAAACGCCACTGTTGATGAAATTTTAGCACTTGTCATTTCTGACGCATTGCAGATGCTGCCATGAACGAACTTTCCATAACATTACCGCGAAGGTTAGTTAAGTTCCAAGCAACCAGGTGTCCAGAATTCTTCAATGGTACTCACAAGATGGCATCCCTCTTCATGAGTTCTATCTTTCCTCTATCCTGGCTTCCTCTGCCAGGTCTGCAGTGAAAGTAAAAGTAAAAAGCATTCACCCTACCAGCACGGCGAGAGAAGGTTATCACATGAAGATTCCGGGATAAGGAAAGTAACAAGGCAGAACTTTTAAGAAACCAGTCACTATTCTGCCTAGCCAATAATTCTCTGTCCCAATGAATACCCCGTCAAATTTGGCGTCTAACAGGGTGTTACCAGGTTTTGCCAAATATGCTCTCACCAACAATTCGTTCGAACTCCTTTGCCTGTTCAATGCTCTTCTGGTGCTCTTCCACGGTGTCAACACAGTCGGCAATCCGCGATGGACAAAAAGCAACAAGACAAACGTGAGTCGAAGCCCAGTAGGCTTGCTGGACTGAAGTGAAATAAATCCGTTTCTCCGGAGATCAAAGGGGCATACTTGGCGCAAATAAAGTTATGCAGGTGTGTGAAAGCAACGTCGCCAGAACAATTACACATCGGTATGAAAGGAAGTCGATGGACAGAATGGCAGTGAAGAAAACATATTTTAATATGCTACATGAACAAGGAAGCGCAACCAGCCACGTTGCCTGCAAACCGGTGCTATTACAGTGCAGTTTGACCATCTGATAATATTAATGCCTGACTTACAAATGAAGGTGAAAATTTTTGCGGGTGATCCAGGGAAGGACAAAATGTTTTTTTAGAGCTTTGCACCAAGGAGAGGAATAGAAGGCTATTTGATAGGTGGATTGGCCTTAAAGCATAAAATCGTGCAGTTGGGTTTTTTATTGGACCGCAGACATGACAAGTCACAAAGTGCAGGATGAACTACAGTTCAATCGGTCTCCTGAGTTTCCAATGGAGTCGCTTCAGGTGGAAGATGCTCACAGATATTTGATATAATAACAATACTATTGTATATTTCTCGTTTTGCGAGGGACATGCACAGGAAAAGATCAAATTTTTACACGGATGATGCAGAAAAAACGTGAATAATGGAATTAGAATGTATATGGGGATATATGCTATGTTAGGGTACTCGGTAGGCGCGATCAGAATCTGCGAAGCATTAGGCAGTGTAGGAGTATGCGGGACAAAATTCAAAACAGCGCAAACGGATTTGCAGGATCGTACGGGGTTTTCTGCAACCGTTCGTGAGCAACGCATTTCAAGTCATTCCGTGTTTAAGTGCACTAAATGTGGGTGTCGCCGGCACAACACTTGAGGGCAGCTCGACGGCCGGTGTCCGGATATATCCGGAGGCGAAACCGTCAAGGTTGTTACGTGGCGGACAGAAAGGTTAAGCTGTGGAGGTGAAAATCAGTGGGAAATGACAACTGGATAGAAATTGGTCAAGAACAAGAGAAACGTCATGCAGAGTAACTAAGGGAGCTGCGTTTGACAACAATAAAGGAAAATGAAATGCCGAGGATACGGCGGAATACTATCATTTCTGACGAACTATATGGAGAATGAGATGTTATGCAACGTTTTGGCAAAAAATATGGAACGCTCAAGACTGCTGCTAACATCCCTTTATGGCTGGTGGCAAACTGGACTGGGCGATGCAATGAAGGAAACGTCTGTGTAACAAATAAAAGTTTTTAAACATATCAACCATGGATGTCCTCTATACTGTCATTGTTGTTGTCGCAGGTTTTGATCCGAGACGGCAGTACGTGTGAGGAATTTGAGGGGCACGAAAGGCATTCCAGCGGCAGTAGTAAATGTTTTTGACCAGCCATGAAGGCCCACCTGTGTAGGAGTAGCTAAGGGGATCAGCGACGTGGTTTGGGCAGAACGGACCAGTAATCGAGCGCCAGGTCTGGCTAACAGCGTCCTAGCAGAAGCGAGAAGCTAGTGGATCCGGAGTTGCCATTTACGTGGGCGTAACTGGTAACAGCGCGTATAGTCTGGGTGCGGGATCTGAAACATAAAGGAGAAAAGCCGTCTGGCCCGGGTGCTACATTCGGGTTAAGTTGATTAATGAACGATGAAGAAATAGAGACATCATCCGACCTGAGGTTAATAATAAAGAACTTATGTGTGTTATGTTGCCGAGTTTGGTTGGTCTATGCACACACTGAAGCACAAGACACAAGTACGCGCAGCGCACGATACCACAGGAGCACACAGCCTGTAGTCTAGTGGGACACGAACATACACACAGAGGTTGGAGGCACAAAAAGTTCGGGCTCAAGACTCAAGGCCCGTAGTCGCACAACGAATGGGACAGATCTGCTGCTCCCTTGAATGAACAGCCACACGGAACAATAAGCGGCGCGAAATACGAACAGCTAGCCCAGCCCGCTAGCGGAAGAGAGAAGACGAACACAGTACTGCCGCGCGTTTATTGGTGACCCACCAACACAAGTCAGAATTCAAGTGAGCTCTATCGTTTATGTAGTTTTGTGGGGTGGCCTTGATCGATGTGCGGACTAGCCAATCACAGAACGGGCTTTTATGAATCTTTCCATGGACATATGAAAATATTAAACCGCGCAATATTTAAAATAACGTAAATTTCGAAATATTGAGAGAAGGATAAATTCTTTTAGAAAATTAGTAGCAGAAATGAAATCTGCGGTATAAATATGCAAATGTTTATCGATTACAGGGCAAGCAGAAAACGATAATACATATAAAGGTCATTTTTACTGCAAAAGGCACTATATTTTACGAATATGGCATGCCTAATCGGCTATTTTATTTTTCTGAACTAGGTGACATCCACATTATATTTCGAGCATCGCCCCCCCCCTTATTCATCACTTTTTACAACATTTCCAACTCGTAACCGGGAGGCATTTGACAGCGAACTTAACCAATTGTCGAGCGGTGGATAGTGGAAAAAGGCGTCCAACTATTTTGATGCCCACAAAACATGGCCATTTTGCGGGGGTAGGCAAGTCGTCACTACCAACAAATTTCATGTCCTTAATTTGCAGCCGACCGATATTGATGCAAAAGAACAAACCGTGACTGTGACATTTGCAAATGACCATGTTGGATAAATTTCCTAGAATCCTTAACCCACATCCTCTGCCATCATGTCCTCTCTGCAAAACTTCTTAGAAGCTTTGGGATCCTATACGAACCAACTACGTCTTCTTAGGCCTATCCTTATTCACCTGCTCAATGCATGTACACATTTGTTTGCTCAAAAAATAAGAATTATAGGCATTACCATTGCTGTCATTATTCGATTCTGTGAACACCCACGCTTTTATCCTAATGGTTGGGGCGCCAACTTAGACCTTTGTTTCCCTTATCCCGACCCAACTCCAATACGGTGGTTTAAACAGGCGTGGTAATCCTTATGAAAAAGCCCTCAAAATTCTTTCCCAGGACCACCTTCATTTCTTAATGTTCGGATTCGTATTCATCCTGTAAGTTTGAATTTTTCTGGGTAGTACCATATTTATTTTGACCCATCCTAACGATAATCAATGAAAACCATTCGGCGTACTTTTCTGATTCTTTCTTCTTCAACTTGCATCGAAACTTTTCTGTCTATCCTCAAAAATTCGGACGTCTTAGATCCTCCATCATCAAAAGGTCCAACACGTGTTTTACAGGTTTTGTCCTTCGGCTTTTGACAAGTTCTTCCTGCGAACCATCCAGTTTTGCACCGGGAAATTTTTCTATTTTTCATCAATATACAAAGCCGTAAACACCGTTTCCTCCCACTGTGCCTGTATCTGACTCCAAGTGCACCTCTCTACATCTCTTTTGTTGATTGCTTTCTTTGAATGTCCGTCTATTTACCCACACGACCCACTACAGGTAGACACTTTTTACCTACGTAGAAGGTAAATCGTCTTGTCCAGCTGGTAGGGTAACTAGGGTAGTACTGGGACCAGGTTGCCATTATGATGCGAAGTAATTCAGCAGTAAGCAGTTGGTAACTACTCCGGAATACCGCTGTGGATGTTTTGACAGTTGCCATGGTCAGCATGCTCCGCGATGGTGGTCCAATACAGGGAACAAAACTATGGGTTTTGATGTGTTCAGGATAGAAGTGAATGTTGGGTCATGACGTGGCCTATTCTGTTAATGTTGATTTATTTAATAATAATAATGGTGTATTCCTCGAAAACGCGGAGCGCATAGACAGTGAAAAAGTAGAGTAAACGGTAGTCTGGAGGGTGTTCCAGCTGAGGGGTAATGGTGAGTAGCAAAGAAAGTGTAAATAGGTAGATGAAAGGACCGAGATGTATGGGAGTGAATGGGAGAGCGGGGGAGATATATCCATTGTATTTGCACGTCTGCCAGTCGGGGAGCGTGGGGCATAGTGGTGGGCCAATGGTAGATCCCCCCTTAAAACGGTTAGGACTATTCCGTTTACCCAGCGACCGGCGAGGGCTAATCTTCGGTGTTGTTCATACTACGCTAGTATACTAGGTTCTCTTGCCCCCTCAGAAGGAGTGTTATGGAAAGCAGGGGCAAATTGGAAATAGGAGGATAAGATAGGCTGTGTTTAGAAATCGATGGCTGACTCTTACGAGATATGGGTGTTGGTCAATTGAAGGACCTGGGTGACGCTAAGGCAAGCATATAGGACAGCCGTAAAACCGGATTGGTTCTGTATGCAGGGAATGCTAATGGGAAGTTTGTTCCAAAGCTTGACGCAAACAACGAGCAAGAAATGCTACCTTAAAGGTGGTTTGGTGATTTCTGTTTGGTTGGTTGCAGACCTATGACGGAGAGGGTAGGGCCTGGCAGAAGAGAATATGGGTGGGTTGGTAGGGAGGGAACGCTTATTCACCATGTTATGTTGAAAAGCAAGGGAAAGTTTTAGTCGCCGTAGCCAAAGCGGCCCAAGTTTGTGAGCTAAACAACCTTCCCTGTAATTCACGGTCATCGACCAACCTATCACTTGCTTAGTGAGGCGTCTCTGAATAGTTTCATTGAAGATCCTATCCGACTTTGATATGCTGGAGTATATCAAAGTGCCATGCTCACGGAGTGTTTTATGAATGCTGAGGGTGCTGTCGGATGGTTTCATTGTGCAAAACATCAGACTTATATGTCTCCTGGCTTCAGCCGACTGAATAACTACATGCACTGAGAAATTGAGAGAGACTGAGTAGTTGGGACCAAGGTCACAAATTGTGAGTTTGCATGCAATAGGAGATCCGCGTAGCAAAATTGGATCTTTAAGTAGTGTACACCTATATGCGAGTATTTCACTCTTATCGGTGGAGAAGCTCATCATCCAGGAGGTACACCAGTCGTCGAAATCAGACAAATCGGCACAAATGTCCATAATCGCAGAACTAAATTCATTTGACTAAACGGCGTAAGCTACATTTATGTCATCAGCAAACAGGAAAGGGACACCGTGAGATATTGAATTCAGTGCATCAATAATATACATATTTAATAATACGATTGCCGTTTATCCAAGCCTAACATCGTTCGTCTCCCAGCTACATCATGGGAGTTGCTTACATCACATAGCGTCACCCACAGGAAATAATAATCTTTTAGATCACATGTTTACACATAATGAGCACCTAACCTTGGTTCACATCGGAAATAAGTTTCCAGGAAGCGACCACACAGTAGTTCACGATGTACTCCATGTCCATGCTACCCTCCCTAACGATCCTATGGACGCAACTCGTCTACCCTACCATAACTGGCAGCACGTTCCCGCTCCAGTATTCCAACTTGACTTGGGGAGCTTTTTCTTTGCTACTGACCCACAGACGGCTGCATATGAGTTTTATTGCAATACGGCCAGCGGGATCTCAAAACTCACCATTATAGAACGAATAAACAGAAAAACGACCCAACAACCTGCCTCCCTGAAACTGAATCATGCTAAGTTGCAAAGGCTCTTTTCATTGGTGCACATGTTTTCCAAGTTTATTATGTTGCACCACCTGTCTGACACTATATATCGACTAAGTGAATCTCTCCTTCGGAAAGAAGCTAGGGTGCAGAAACATAAAAATTAACCCATAATACTTTCAAAGCTATATAAATTAAGATTTCGTGATAGCCAAACTTTCGTGAACTTTCTAGTCTTGTCTAACGGTGAGTCTGCGACAAACCAAAAAGACATAGCTGAGGCGTTCAATCAATATTTCGCCTCCTCCACGGCCTCAGATAAAGTCAGCCACACGCTCCAACTACGGAATGGGCATAACCCCACCTTATCTGTTATGTCCTATGACGTCAGGACTATTGCGCGAAATTTAACCAATTTCAAACCAAGGTACTACCAAGGCCCTGATGGCGTCTCTCCATCAGCAGTTCTTAGTTGTGGCCTTGACCTACCTTTGCTATTGCTCAACCTCTTCACAGTTTCAATTAACTTTGGTTAAGCTTCGGTCAACCGAAAGCACTCTGTGACAACCCACAGCCACAAGAAGGGGTCTTTACATGTTTCC
>LUCM01004979.1:0-17152 GCA_008360955.1 Fasciolopsis buskii | reverse complement strand
GATCACAGCTCATGTTGTTTGTCATCTTGCAGATCTGATCGCTATGTTCTCGGCTCAGGTGAATTGGGTGTGACACGGAATCTTGTCAGCTGCGAGTCCGAGAGCAAAGCAAAAATAACCGCCCCTCAACCTAGTGCGAGGTTAAAATGAAAATTGATTTCAGTTTCGTGATATGTTCGGAGGCGAGGGCGAGAACTATTTGAGGGCTTGATGGAACCGGAAAGACGAAGAAGGTCGATGAATGAAACTAAATTTCGAAGAAAATTCTGAAGTATTACCGAGAGGAATGTCCGTATCCTCTGGGTTTTCGCACAGAAGATGTAAGCTAACTGTGGGTCGAGTGGCAATTTCTTTTCACAATTCTCCGCCCGTTTTGGGGATTGCACTGACCAGATTGCAGACCAATTCACTGGTGACCGAAAGCCATTGCGCACGCTTTCAGTTCTCTTCCAAAAATAGGAATATTAGCAGATTTCCCAAGTAGCCACACCGTTCGAAACAAGACATCAACGTGGGAAATGTAAGCACTTTAATTTTGACCTCATTTTTGGATTAGTGCAATACAAGCGATCAGGTGCTCCAGTTACACTCATGAGAATAAAATGGCCCAGAAACAGCCAGGCCAAGTAAATCATCAACGCGACCCATTGCGAATGAACTCCAATAACATCACGTGACTCATCATTTGTTGACTCATCTCGCCCTTTATATCTGATATCTGATATGATCCCATAGATGAATCAGTGCACACGAAACAGCTAAACAGAATAAGCGATCGAGGCCCATTAAGCACTGAATTAAATCCCTCCCCAGATTCACTGAAATCCATAGGTTGATATATTCGTTCTATTACCTGGCTAACATATCGTAGGGCGATGTAGACTGTCGTTTATGACATTAAACGGTTAAACAGGGACTGTTTTCAGTTCCATTACGCCACTTTTCACAAGCCAATGCAGTCCTCAGAGGGATGCGATACTTTTGGATCGGTTATATTTTGAATCTGTCATAATTCTGGTTCATTAGCAGTCTCACTAGCGAAACTTAGTAATCAGTTATTTCCTGTGATGTAAAGCCAAAACTCTCTGTTATCGTCCTCGGAAATTTGGAGATACGGGAGAAATTTAGCTGGATAGAGCTTTGTTGATGGGTGACCAGCAGTGGTTAAGAGGTCACCATTGCATGACGCTCTCGAGTTCAAATCTATCCACCGTCGACCAACTTCCCCGACTGCCAGCTCTCTTTTGGCCTCGGGCCCTTCCAGAAAATGATGTAAATTATGGTTTCATTGACAAAAGAAATAAAAATAAGTATGACTAACGATTTACCTGTTCAGGAAAAAATCATATTGGCCTGGCTGACTTCATTTGCTTGTTCTTGCATGATTTGGCGTGGCGAGATATGAATAAGGTTAATGAATATTTTCTCCCTTCCACTGTCCGAATTCGATGTTTTGCCAATGCAAAGGTGCTTGTAAAAATGCGGATTTTAAGTAGAAGATTTCTAAGTAGACTCGTCTTGTGCTGAGATTCCCTGTTGTGACATCGAGAACGAGACGGGAATGTTTGAAAATGTGCATATCGTCAGTACAGTAAATACTATTTGATAAACAGAGCAGGACTTGTTCAATGAACTCAAAGTGTCCAATGGTACAATAGAGAAACTGCGAAAATGGACCAAACAGGTGAAACTAACCCACGGAAGCATGGTGAATCAGTCAGATGAAAATCGTCAAAACTGATGAAGACGTTTTTTTATGAAACAGTGCACCACGTGATCTAATCGCTCAAATGACCACCAAGAAACCATGGAAGCCATGTACAGCAGTGCTTATCCATCACGACCGAACTGGGACGCGAACCCGGGTTGAGTACAGTGCTTCCATGATTTCTGAATGGTGAGTCGACCGATAACATCACGTGGCGACCTATTGCGTGAAGAAAACGGAATTAAGGATTCCAAACCATTAGTGGTGAATTACTGATATCAAAGAATCGATTGGATTAGAATCAGCAGGTACTGGCTAATCACAATTCGGGTCGAGTAACAGTAAACGCCACAAAGCCAGTCGACTTCAGTTTGATGATCACAGGCACTTCGTGCACAAACTTCACAGGTAAACTTTGAGCTGGAACTTGCAATAAAATAATCATCTACAATCACGATTACTGAGGGATGCCAACCCAAATGGGATCGAGTTCCTCAAAGTTTGAATATGGACCTGAGAGGTAAAACAGATCGAATTTCCTCATTTCTATGATGCAGGATAACATTGTCGAAAACGGGACAATCCAGCCCCATGCACTGCTGATAACATATAGACTTACAACCCACCCAAGGCACACCACCCACCTGTGAGGTGAATGAAATCTGTTAAGAAAGACACTATCTTAACCAGTTTTATCTTTTTCACTCATCCAGTTCATCAGAATTTGTTGCGTCTCCAACACTCTCAACTGTTCCGTTTTTATCCAAGCAAAATAAAATCCGAACTCGTTTGCCATGGCTTACCCAATGCTTTGGGCAACGGTTCATATTAATTCGAATGAAAATAGGCAGAAGTGTGTCCATGCAATCAGGTTCTATCAGCAATTTGTGTTTTAACCGTGTCCGATTTACTTTGCTTTGGGTCTAGCGAGAGGCAGTTGAAAATGCCAGATTTTGCCTAAAAAGGCAAAATCAACTGGACGTGGATTGTGACACATCGGCAGAATGTGCAAAAATGTAATGTACTTCATGGTAAGGATGGCACGCCACACACGAAGTTAATTTCTGAAACTCTGAGCACCTCGCCCGTTTGATAGGCACTGTTTGTTCATCCATCTTCTGATCCCTAAGTATGTCTGTGTGAACACTGGCATTGCGAGATCCGCATCAACTGGACGAATTCACATTACCGGGAATTTGCGAATAATACTTTGAGACGAATAGAGAGCTCGTAAACCGTGAGAAATTCTTATGCGTGATGAAGTAGATCACGACCGCAAATGCACCAAGTGTGTTTCATTAACTCCCCACATAATCCTTGCTACAATGAATTGACTAAACACAGTCATTTCCGTATCCCAGTGCAGAAGACTGATGCGAAATTGTTAATACCGGTGTGGGTACACCATCCTCACCACATCTTGCCCGATGCCTTTATGTGAATAGAAGAGTTCACAGAAAAAATCCTCTTGAAAATTTCCCACATAAGCAAAATATCGTCATCTCGAAACCGGTTGATGTTGCCGGTATTGATGTTGAGTGTGATGATATACTGCACAATGTTACTGTTAATTTTCACAAGTAGAACTCTGCATATAGGTGGATATGAATCTTCGATTATATAGACAACAACTGTGCAATAATAATCGATTGCCTGAATTAAGTCAGCCATTAATTTCAATTTGGTGGTTGATTTTTCTCCTAATGACCGATGACGAATAGCCCCATGATGGTAAACCACTTTACGTCTAATGAGAACTATGCAATGAACGTCTATATTACAAAGATCGTCAACCCTGTGTCTGAGGTACCCTAGAGAATAGTATACAAGCGGGCAGGAGCTCAATTTTGAGCTTTACGTGAACTATTTTCTTACCAATGGGATCTTACACAGGCAACGCTAGCTACAGCTTTTCATTATGTCCTATCTGATTTCGCTGTCAGGTTCATGAAATTATCACCCACATCGACAGGCGATGTGCAGGAACAAATTCGTCTTGTCTCTGGTAAGTGGTCCATGGAGGAACGACGGTCACAGGCACTACACATTAGCGTCATAGTACGAAAGATGAACTATCTCGTTCACTGCTTAAAATGTATAACTTTTTGTTAGAACTGCATTTACCACGTACGGGCGGAACCAAAACAAGGAATTTCCATTCCTTTGTGCAAACTCCAATCACATCTCTCCGTAGGATAAATATGAAAGTAGTACGGAAAGGCACTTGCATACTAATGCAAGCTCAGGGAACCAACTGGCGTGTATATGCGTATTTCGGACTCATACTGTTGATACCCACGACCGCTTCGAAATTGTATAACATGCTTTCACTCAATCGGTTGATGATTACCAGTAACAATTGGCCCCAGACCTAGGGCTGGACATTTTGCAACCAAAACAATTTGAAATGTGTCATTCCCATTATTTCTTATTTTCAAACGGTCGTACGTGCCCGAGGGCATCGAAATCCGAGAACATGGACAGCCATCGAACAGAGCTTATCCAGTCACTGTTGCTGTGGGAATACTTGCTTAACGGAACCAGTGCTATCTTCCTCCGCGTTAGTATGTGGTATTTTTGACAAACGATCTTTCCCCTCCTGTCTTCCCAAGGTTATCTTTCTTCAGTCACCCACCAGATAAAATACGTTATCGCCGTCGTCCTCCTACTCCCTAATAAATCTCTCCAAACTCCTCCCATCAGCCTCTGATATTCCGATAATCAAAGACGTGAATATTCCCATTTTCTGTCATGCCATCAGTCTGACGGATGCCCTTTGCCCTAAACTGATTATTTGCGAACGGCGACGATATTCCCACTGCTACGGGTTTAGGTCGTCCTCCATAGGAATGCGCACAGGCGAACGTGTCAAAAACTGTGCGCCAGAAACTCCACTCACCGAAACCACGCTGCATGTATGCCAACGCGAGATCTTGGCAAGTGCCAGCTCTCAAACAACGGGAATAAATCAATCATTTCACGCAATATGACTCCCCTGCATGTGACGATGTAAGCAGCCTAACCAAACCACGTGACAAGAACCGCAGAAACTGGATGTGGCTAGACGAACAAGAGTGCGGCACATGAATAGGGAGGGATGCAGTCATTTTTTACTTTATGTACAAATCAAAACCAACCTACTAATAAATTACGCGCGCCCTTTGACTGGCCGCATTACAATTCTCTCACCGTTTTTTTGTTGTATTCTTGTCGGATATTTGGTTTGACTACGGTCTCTGTTCGCCGCTACAATCGATCGGAATTATTTTTTAATCTTTTTATCTTTTATTTTCCTTTATTAATGAAACAACAGTGTACATCAAATTTCAGGAAGGGGGAAGCGGTCAGCAGAGCGCTGCCAAGTGTGGAAGTTAGACCGGCGGTGGGAGGATTCAAACCGCGACCTTCACGTCTGAACGCCACGACCTTATCCGTTTGGCCACCACCGGCCAGAAACCGTATAGCTTCTCAACATGGACTGGGATCACGCATTGCTGCACCTCAGACATCTTATCCATCTAAAAGAGGTACTCGTGCTAGCTGGCAGGCAGCTCTTAAATATACCTTTCCAGCCAAGATTTCCATTCCGGCATTGTTGAGTACCAACGTCCACTCTCTGTTTACGAAAATGTCGGATCTGTCCCTCGCATTTCGATCACCGATCCATTTTCGCACGTTTTTCATCTGCATACAAGAATCGTGGCTGAACCTGGATATCGCTGATTAACTCGTGTCGATAGACACCCTCAGGCTCCAGCGGGACAGAGTTTCGGACAAGAAGACTGGAGGCGATATGGCAACATGCAGAAACTGCTTCTGGTCTGGCAAGTCCGAAGTTATTTATACGTACTCGCTAAAAGGAACTGACTGTCTCGTGATACAGTGTTATCCTAAGTTTTCTCGCTATTCCTGTACAATCATGAGAAATTTATATATTGCCCCTTTTAGTTCGTGATACAATATCACATAATTTTTCGACTATTTTCAGTATCTATTGTTTCTCTTCTTGAGGATAGTTTGCATACTGTTATGAGTGATTTCAATCATGCATCTACCCGTGTTTGATTTGACTGGCCTCTGTGATTCCCACACCAAAGACGGCTCCATTTTAGATAGAGTTGTTATCAACCACCCTGATTTCTTTTCTCTGAAACTGCTCGCTCCAATTTCAAGAAGTGATCATTGTCTACTTCTGTTAAGGCCCAGGATATACTCCGGGTCAGTTTTCCATTCCTTCAGGCGAATAAATCAAATTCGAGTTCGCCTCCGTAACTTTTCATACAACAGCCTTATTCATCTTCAGACATCCTTTTCACTCGCATCTACCTCTTTCTCTTTTGAATCTCTGCTCGATGACAATGTCAAACTTTTCACCGAGGTGGTCAAAGCAATCTTAGATATCTACTGTCCCTTAGAAAGACTAATCGTCTTGAATGGCCGTTTCTTCAACCTGAAACTGAAAACTCTAAGAAGACGCAAGAAGCACTTCTACAAATCCCGTAATGACTCAAGCGTACGCTACATTCCAAACCTAATAAAGGCTGAAATCAAACACATCGACACTAGATTCGCCAGGCAACTCTTGGGTTGTAACAACGACCTATTTCTACGGTATGTCATTCGATTGTTGTGTGGGAAGAAAAAAATACATGTGAAATGTTCTGTGGATGTCGACGTCATCGACCATGCTTCCATTCATCCTTCTACTGATACTCCAGCCATAATGGGACAGGGTGATAATATAACAGGAACAAATTTTTCTAGAGAAGATGGGCTTGATCTTCTTCGCAGCCCTAATCTCACCAAAGAATTTGGTCCTGAAAGTCTGCCCTCAGCTCTTTTAAGGTATGGCGCAGTGGTTCTGATAGATGCGTTTACTTCTGTCAATAACTCATCATTATTCTCGTCTTCTATCCCTGACTTTTGGAGACACGTCACTATTATTCAAATCCGAAAACCTGACAGTTCCAATGCTTTGGCAAAACGTTTTCGCCCATCGCCTTAACGTCTTCTGGACTTAAACTGACAGAGCGTCCCTTACGTAAGCGCCTGTGTTCTTCTGTATGCCCCCTGAAGACCCTTTTCAGTTTGCCTATAAATCTGACAAGTCCACTTTGGACGTTGTCGCCTCCCTCATTCACCACATTTGTAAGTCCTTAAACGCATCAATGAAATCTGTGCGTTGCGCATTCCTAAACTAGTCGTTGGTATTTGATTCAGTCCCACGATCTCTCCTAATTCACAAACTGCAAACGTTTGGTTGTTCCAGTTCTTTATTAGCATGGCTGTCTGATTACTTTCTTAACCAAACCCAGTACACACGAATGGACGGTAAAGTTTCAAAACCGTTGATCAACAACTCAGGAGTGTTTCCGGGTGCTGTTCTTTCACCATTTCTATTCTCTACTTACATCATCGACTTATCAACCAGCTCACCCTATCATCTGTTTAAGTATGCTGATGATGTTGCCCTCTCTCAAACCGTTTCGAACAACGATGATTTTCAAATTTTTCCCAACAACCTATTTTCTGTTTACGATTTCTCTGCACAAGCTCGTTTGAATTTCAACACATCTAAATGTTTCGAATGTCTGTTCTCTCTTCCTCGGTTGGCCTACCCATCCAAAACTTCTTCCATCAACTCAAAAACTCTTATCAGGGTTGATTCCGTGGAGTATCTGGGAGTTACGATTGATGAGAATCCGAAGTAGACTATTCAAATTTCTACTTGTGCAAAAACTCTCCGACGGTTGTCATTTCAAATCAGGAAGCTTCGACGCTACGAGGTGAAACAAATACCATCTCCCGATTTGTATGCCAGTGTGTTTTTCCAATCCTTCTTTACTGTTCTCCCATCATTTTTCCAGGTTTACTTAAAAAAGATTTTAAAATTTATCTCCCGGGGACTATCAATTATTAGCCGGGTGTCCTTCGTACCACCAACTGAATTGTCCCTCAATTTATGTGATCAACACTTATCAACATGTGAGAAATTTGCTCACAAAATTCTTTCTGATCCCACGCATACTCTATGCATTGACCTTTCAAAGTGTCGCTCTCCTATTTCTATACGATCCGATTTTCGTTCCATATCCTCCAGAATCAACATCTATAGGAACTCCACTGTCCCATATTTAGCAAACATTTTGACAAACCGTGACCGAGTTTCAGGCGAATTCCTGAGCATCCTATTAAAATGTTCCCTGATTACTACTCAATGAGTTTTGTTTTTCACATTTTTCAAGGTGCTGGCTGCAATGCTTTTTCCAATTTATTTTCATCCTCACATTTTTTGACTGAAATGCAAAACTATTTCTGTACGCAAAAGTCCATGCAATACCATAAATTGCAAATTATCAAAAGTGAGCATAGGAATGATGAAAAACGGCTCGCTAACCTAGAGTCTGAATACGTTTGACCAAGCTCTATGAAGATTCGGTTTTCAACAATGTGGTACCCGAAAAACGGAAGCCAAATTTTTTTAGACTGTCTTACTTATATAATATAATTTGCTTTTTCCTATACGGTATACCGTCAATTTATGGGATCTCGTCATTTTCGCCTCACACTTCTGCTGATGCACTCTCTGAAAATGACACAATCGATACCACCATCAATCGTGCCGTGGGATGGGTTATGCTGCTTTGTAGATGACGTTGTAGTCATTAACCCATTCAAATCAAGTGCAGTTTTCAGCTTTGCGGCCTAGGAAACATGAGACCCTCTGACAAAATTTTTGCTGGTATCTAATCTCTATGGCAAATAGCCTTAATTGACCAGTTGGTTACATTCAAAAATATTATTCGACCACAACCTTTATTTAATGCCTTAGTTTTTTTCCTTTTTTCGTTTTCATAATTCCTCTTCTTATTTGTCCATGATCAGTTCGAGAATCAGGGGTAAATATTGATCCGGAAAGCATCAATGAAATGTGCACTGGTTGTATAAATTAAAACGGACGTACTTCTCGAACCTGACAATATTTTCCCATTGCAGCTAAAGGGTGATTGATAATTTTTGACCGTTACACTTTCCAGTCACTTTGCACCATTTCAGTTAGCCCTTCGGCATTATACAGATATTGCACTCCTATGAAAATCAACCATATCTTCACCTGTGCAAACAAAATTCCGTGTGTTCTGTAATGTATATAGTTGCGATGAACGACGAGGCTGGTAACTGATGTGGCACGATATCGGTTGCGCAGAAATTGATCCAGGACGCATGAATCATGTCACTTAGCCTGTTACCTGTTTGTAAGTCACCAAATTCAAGTGGCGAACTAATTATTTTGCTCATACCCTTAATGTTTGATGCCAGCACATGACCATATCAGTGACTTCTTGTTACAATCACTCGCGTTGCTCTTTTCTAAAAGTTATTATGCCATATTGCACCGTGCTTTGAATTGTTCTGACTAGATATTGCTGCGTCAGAGGATGAAAAGGAAAATGTACAATTGAATTGGGTGGGATCATTCAATTGCGTCGCCTTTCTCACAACACCAAAAGTAGGGTCGAGTTTCTGAGGGAGCCAGTCCAATCAGCAAACGAAGAAATGCGCATCAATTTCAACGAAGTTACTATGATTTCAGTAAGATAATTCGATATTGCCATTTATATTACAAAGTGCAAATTTGTAGATGGAGACGCCAAAGCCCCCGAATTCATTAGGAGAAACTCGTCAGCAGTTCTCATTTGAGCTTCCTCAAACAAATCACCGATATCGGAAACGCCCATATCCACTTCAATCCAACAGCGATAATGAAACCTATAAAACTGAAATCTGAAATTCCTTAGTGAATTTTCCCAGATGTCAGCTCAATTTGAAAACGCAAATTCAAAGTTGCTTCGAAACGCATACGGAGCAATACTTTGATCAAGTTGATTGAAAAATCAAATTACGAGAGGTCTTATTCAGACAGTGTTCTGCGTTCTTTGTCGAGGTCACTTGTCGCATGAGATCCATTTATACGTAAACTAAGCCCACGTAAGTATTTATTTCCTGAAAAAGCATTGACTTCTGCTTGAACAAGAGTATGCTGTTTTGTATTTTACTCATCTTCGATTTGCTCTTTTACATGAATGAACATCTAGCCATCCTTTGTTTTCTGTAACCCCGTGGATCAGAATACTCATCGTTGGGTGCAACATAGGCACTGTCTCGGTGACGGCAACGACAGCGCAATGTAAAATGCAATTAGCAACACAATCGGAGCGTACCTTTTCCACCGTTTGCCTGCTGTCCGTTGGGGAAGAAATTGTTTTGCAATGGATATCGCGTAAAGCATTTGCCTGATCGCTTGAATGTCTTAGGAGTGTGAGACTTCCAGTCGTAATTTCAAGACAAAACACCGGACTTTTCGAAGTCTCGAGAGGGCAACTGGATACTAGGGCGAAGTCGAAAAATACAGACATACAAAAATGCATAACATTATTGCAAACAAGCTTTAAGAACAAAGGGCCAGGGTAAAGTAACGAAGAAATCACGGGGATATTGATGCGGTACAAAGCATTCGGTGACTGAACTAAGCAGCGAACCGTGCTGAACACGTTACTGTTTTTGTACTCAGTGGAACTACCACAATCCACTTCACCAATGCATGTTGCCCACAGTGAAATCATTCAGACTACCGTTCTTGCTGATCCGACTGAATACGTCAGGATTTTACTGATAACAATTCCTGACAGATTGCCATTGATCTTTGAGCGATAGCACAATCATCAGGGTTGGAGAGACGGAAAATCTGTATCAGCGGTAACATTCAAGGCAATTCGTGAGCGACGATATAGAAACTGGGAATGCGCACGATGTTTCAGTACAGGTTCTCATGTTTCTTCCAGGTAGTGCAGAACATGTTTTCCTTCGTACTGCAAGACTGTATGGTTGACAAGAGTACGGAGTAATCGATAATTGGACTGGCGATTAGTTCACTCACAAAACACTCGACTATTAGCTAACCGAGATCTTCCTGATTGGGTGTCCCAGATGGCACTGACATACGCAGGCAGGCATATGCACCAACACATACGCACATGCACACGTATACAAACACAAAACCACAAAAACGTCAATGCAGTTGTGTACTGATCTAAACTTACCAAGATAATTTCTGCGCTTACGCACTTCAAAATAAGTGCAAATCACATGACTGAGGCCGATAGAGTGACCCAAGTTCCTAATATGTGCATGTTCTCTATGTGGCATTGAGGTCAAAAACAACTTATGCTTGTTCAAAACAACTTGATCATTTTTATCTGTACAGCCTGATCGAAATTCGCCTCGACATTTTCTCGAGAAGTGAGACTTCTGGAAAACATGGTCTAGGACAGAGTTCAGACGGTCAACTGATGCAAGTGAAACACGAACTGGGTTGGTCTGCTGATCAAACAGACTGTCGAATAGACTTCTTTGTGCAGCAGTGATTTCATTTGTGATTCGATTCGATTCTTGTTCTCATCGGTGAGTTCTTATTTGCCCATGTCTCGGGTAAAAATTCGGCCAACCGTGCGGAGTTCGGTTGATGGTACATTCGTATACTCCGACGTATTGAACAAGCTGCGTGGTTGTTGCGCTAAGTAATGAATGAGTGCATTCCAGATTCACTTTTCCAAGGCCAAGGACGGATGAATGTCAGAGTGAGGGAACGACACATCACTGATAGCAGATATCAAATTGATCCACTGTGATACTGGAAACCAATCATACCAGATCATGGCACAAGTTTTCATTTACAACGTGTCAATTTTATTGTTCCAACCAGATCTTTGCGCTCAACCGTACCTCATTCGCGGTTCATTCCGACTGTGACCAAAACGGTTTCTTCTAACTTTGTTGCGTTTGCTAACATGCGGTGACAAAAAACCGAAAACGAAAGCTTCTGTTTACAAAATGCACACTTGATTAAGCCGAACAACCACCAGAGGGATGTCGTGTGCGATTTCGTGCATATTCGCATGTATGCGTACATGCGCACGAAGCTCGGCCATTTTGTCCACCTCGTCCGATGTCTACAGTCAATAGCGATCGATAACTGCGTAGCGTTCGTGGCAGGTGGGTTGTGCAACCTAGGACGAATAACTGTGTATTAAGTGACGATTGGTGCAAAATACTGGACGTGAAACGCTGAACCGTCGTACATGTGCCAGGTGGAGACTGAGTCGTTACGTCTTCCGTATCTAAGCTTTGTGAGGGAATGTCGTGTTGATCCAGTGTCCAGAAATGAAGCAAGGCTGACGAAACAAATAAGTAAATGAAACACGAATCACGTTTTTCTAACTGCGAATGCGACAACAACGAAAGAACAACTGTCCTGCTCCATCGTTTCACGGAATAGATTGCAATTGATACGAAAGATTCACGTGACACGTTCTGAGACAAACAGGCGCGTGCCTCGGAATCAAGACCGGTAAAAAGCGGAATGAACAACAGATGAAGGAAGCAACCAGCCAGTAAGCTTAGACCTGACTCAACCTATGCAGATATTGTTCGACTTTGAATAAAAAATCCAAATCCCATTGGTCGGGAAAATATGCTTCGGATTTTTTTTTGATTGAGTCAGCGGACAGAGTTATATTAGGATTGAGACGGTTGAGTGAATTCGTTCGAGGAAGCAAGAAATTTTTCCATTTCAAAGACGAAATTGTATCGAATTCCGCAGTCTGATCGACATCTGATCAGTTTGAAAAATGAAGTGACGGGAAGATTGGGAACATTCGCGACTTCGTACAAATGGATCACTTAACAATGTGACACCATTCATATTCCTAATTCTAATTTTGGGAAAGTAACGTTGAGTAATGTAAACTGTGCGTGGACACAACGTGATCAACACTAATCGTCTCGGATCAACACTGGGATTGCCAACCACATCCGAATAATCTCTTGGTCCAACACAATGGAGTTGTGTCAAATAACAATAAAAGTCCTCTCGGCTAGTTTACGCATGTTCCAACTGTCTTACACCGGCTAGTGCCATTTTCAACAAGGTAACATTGTTATCGTGCTGGCCAGCTGACAAGTGCCATTGCACTTTTGGCGGTTCGTCAACAATAACTGATGAACAAAGCTAACACAAAAGAATTCCATACACAGTATTTACGCGTCACATTACGGTGATCTGCAGTGGTAAACAAAGAAAGCACTTCTTTGCCTATGACAACTATCTATTTGACGTAATGTCTGTATGACGAACCGGTCCTTACCAGGAGATCGAAATACTGGCTAAACACATCTATACTCGCAATATATTTTGGAGAAGTACAGCTGATTTGTGTGAGGCATTTTGGCGAGGAGTTTTTGTTGCACACAAAAATGCGTCCTATTTCGTTTCGATGTTGACTGCTATTACAAACAGCTTTTTGATGCTTAGCCAATGCTCGATGGACTGAAGCGTGGGTGGAAATCGAGAGATGGCTTGAGGTGTCAGTAGCCAAGATGTTCCACAATCTTAGAGTTGCGCCCAAATCCGCAGTCGGCCTGCACGTAGCTGACTGACGAATTCTAGCGAGAACACAGTAAACGCCAGAAGCAGATTCGAATTGGTTTGTCGTTGTAAAGGAAGGATGCTTGAACAATTGCACCCCGTCCTATCTTCAGATGCCGAATTCAACTGCTAAAAGTTTTCGTTGAGTCAAGTGACCAGTTGAAGTCAATTTATGGAACCCCAAAATAGATGAGGTCAAAATGAATACCAAACCAATCATGCAAATGCAATGTGAAGCGACTTCTAAGCCCATCCGAAATAGCGGACGCAAAATCAACTGTTCAACAACAAACATTGTCCGATTTATGTTTCCCAGTAAACGAAAGCAATAACTAGATTTGTTTCACATCAAGAGAGTTCACGTGCTTCAGGGGGTTATTTCCAGTTATATGAATTGTAGATTCGCATTTGCTGATAGAATAAACTGTTCCCCTCAAACAAGTATCAATGTTTTACAAATTCAATATCATGAAAGTAAAATTGTTATCTCTCGGATCAACATAGTCGTGCTGTTGGCGAAAACCACTCCACATTGTTGGTTCCACTGATTCCAAACTAGACCCACACCTTGGAAACTTCGAACTAAGTGATCACATTTGCAGTTACATTTCTCGAGATAGTCACACTATGGTCACTTCCTCCCATGTCTCAAATCAACACTTGCTAATGAAGAATTAGTGAGTTGGTGAGAAATCACAGGTATTCAATATTAATTTCCGATAAACTAGAAGGTGATAATTCTGACTAATCAAAGCTGT
This sequence comes from Fasciolopsis buskii, assembly GCA_008360955.1. Classification (NCBI taxonomy): domain Eukaryota; kingdom Metazoa; phylum Platyhelminthes; class Trematoda; order Plagiorchiida; family Fasciolidae; genus Fasciolopsis; species Fasciolopsis buskii. Next base: position 3,201 of record LUCM01004979.1, on the reverse strand, counting down.
CCTTCAATTTCAGCAGTTAGTCGAGAAGTCGTTAAACAGCTTACATATCCAGATGAAATCAAATATGCTTACGAACAATCCTCGTCATATTCTTCATCACACGTGATGGCTGAGCAATCGAGAACACGGTTCTTTAATGTCTTGGTCTTCGTTATCCCGCTGATCGGGACTTGCATCAAAAATTCAAAAGCGAATAATTTGAAATCACGATCAATATTCTAATCAAAAATAGTACTAAGAAGGTGTTTGCCACATGCCTAATATCTGGAGGTCCTACATCAAAATGATTTTGCTAAATCACGAAAATCTCCCAAAGCTTACCGTTGTTACTGGATTGAATTTCTGACTAACTAGTGGAAAATGTGAGAGTAGCCAGACACCGGACGTTTCAAAGAATATAACAAATCAAAAGGTCTGCTGAGAATTCATCATTATTTGGACTTTCAAATCGAACTATTGTTGTTAATTAGGGCATGTGCATCGTCTTCACTGACTTGGATATCGTTAGAATGATACATATGGTGGCTCGATGTGTTTTCATTTCAAAGGTGTGAGAATATGTGTTCTTATACATGCAATTCAGGATACTTAATCAAGATAGGAATTAATTAGCAAAGCATTCGCATGATCAGTTGAAGAAGAGCAAGAATTCAGGATACACTCTACTTTCCTTTTGGATTAGACAAAGGGATATTTTGGCATTTCATCAGAATGGAAGGAGAATTTATCGCGGGGTGTAAGCAGCGCTTTGAATATTCGGAATCGTGAACCTAATAATATGAGAATGTGCTTACGATAAAGCCGGCTGTACTGCGACTTTCATACAGTTTTCAGCGGGGCTGAGAACTAGAAGGAAAAGGGTTTCGCGTGGTAATGTGAAGGAACGCTTCCGCCTGCATCGAATGGACCGACGCTCTGTGATATGCGAGTCTTGCTAGCAGCCAGTAGTGTCAGTCCGGTGTTACACAGTGCTTGTTTGAATCACTCGGTCAGTTAAATTCTGTAACGCAGTGGAAATGCCCATCTCGGACAAGAACGGTAAGGAGATTCGATGGTCGTCTATTTCACACTCCGGCTGTAGTTAAACCGGTAGCCACCTTAGCAAGACTGGAATTTTCGAGAATGGTTGACTTATTTGACTGTGTGAAACAGACACAACTGAGCCGCTATCTACGTCTGCCTACTGGTCAATTTAGTTTTACTGTTCTGATTGGGCACTTGGTCACATTTGTAATAAGTTTTTCTCAGATAAAGTTTCCCGGGTAGTTTTTATTGGGTGACGACAACTGCTTTTCGAATTCTCGTTCTCGTTTCTTGACCACTGGTCCAAATACTCCACAATCTGCACAAACGAGTCTCCCTGTCCATAAGCCACGTCCGGTCCAGGTAGCACTGTGATTCATGTTGCATTGCAGCTATTCATCCAAACATTGGAAGCGTTGTCCCGTTCCTGTTTTGGGAAACAAAGTGCTTGAGGGGAAGGTGATTCACAAATGTGATCCGAATTCTAAACTGTTGCTCATCGAACTATCTTCAACATACTATGGTTTACCAAAAGCGCATCTCGAAATTCACTTGGAGATCGATCCTTCCAAAGATGATATCCACCAAGGTTGCATCTGAAGAAATTCCCATGACGACACTACCAGTCCGATTGAAGATTCGCCTACCAAAATTGAGAAGATTTTCTGTGGATAAATAATTAAGGCATTCAGATTACTCAACGGGAGATGAGTAAATCTAATTTGCGTGATCAGATAAAATCACACAAAACACTGCTGGCCTTGGAATAGCATTTTCGTTTAAGACGAGAGCAACATCAACTGATCACTCTTTTCGGGATTAACCGAAATGTGAATGTGCTCATATGAGAGTTCAAATGAGTATTGTTTATAAGTTGTTTGGCGCAGGTTCAAGTTTAGCATCATATGAATGGATGATGGTTTAATCGGCATTGCGTCCTATTCTAGCGGAGCAATCTCATTGGTTATCGGTAATTGCTCGATAGCAGATCGTGTCAGACAAATTGCGGTCAACGGATTAGGCGTGGATGCAATCCGATTTTGCCAAAGAGTGGACGAGTGCAGACCTCATGACCAGGTTGAGGCCGCGTTGTCCCACTGTCTACCAGCCGCCAGTCGAAGTGGTTCAGTCAGCAGTGGCAGCAGTGCGGTGATCATACTGAGAAGGTCATATCGTGACTTATGGTAACCAAACAAGATGAGCGGTCTCGATTCGACAGCAAAACGACAAGAGCTAAGGAAAGTGGGATACACCAAACCAGATGGACCATTCAAGGCGCGACCCGGACAACTGATGAAACGATAGGAATAGAACACGAGCGAATATGCAAGGAAGACAATCTATCAATGTGCGGTGTTCTCATTTAATGAAACGAAAAGGAATTCTGTGTACCAGGGTCTGGCGAGAACTTGGGCAACAGCAACGAACTGGTGCACAGTTTTTAGAGACCACATGTGTCCCCGGAAGGAATCATTAATTATACCATGTCAAAATGAATATCATCATTACATACGACCACGAAATCAGTGTGCGCTATCCGGATCAACAATTTTGGACTGTCGTCACCTCGATGAATTGGAGAATTTGACTTTGCGATGACCTCTGTGCGTCATCACGGACAATGGGAAAAGTTGCTATTTAACGACATAACTAGTTTGGTTCTTCTATTGGAGTGAATTATTCTTACATACCAAAGATCTTTCGTTTCATCCGGACAAACATGCTGTTTTGCAGATAGCTCCTAGGTGCTCCAATCCGTGCGGGGCTTATAGAACATGGAAACAGGTTCCCTGTGCATACCGTTTCCGATCCACACGTTACACTCCACCTCCAAGTTCATGCTTATGCCTGTGATTTGCATACCGGAATAATGACCTAACGGAGCTAGTAAAACCGCGGGGAAGAACTGCGAGAAAAAGAATGCTGGGTGATGAAGTAACACACCAAATGTAACCGGTCTGACAAGTCTGCAAGTATTTATATACGTCCACCTAATGCAACTGACCGACGGACTACTTGGCGTTTTGGCACTATGAGGAACAAAATTACAACGAATTCCATTCACAAATCCTGATGGTTACAATATATTATCTCGAAATTTTGCAACCACTTCTCAGGATTTCAAGTTCCTTTAAGGGTGCATAGCTCACATACAATTCAAGGTAATGAATTCTGCTT
>LUCM01004976.1:122493-137397 GCA_008360955.1 Fasciolopsis buskii | reverse complement strand
ACAAGGAACACGGACCATATTGCAAGATCAGTACTGAGTGATATCGTTTTTACCGGTCCGTGTTCCTTGTCTCGTGTTCTCTTTCCCATTCGTCGCCGTTGCTGTTGTCTTTAGGATTTCATACGTTCGTTCGAAATTATGAAAATTATCTGGGTCGGCAATGTGTACTCAATACAACCTTGCTACCGGCAATTAATTTTATCAAGTCTTTTGCGATCTGATACCCACTGATTATGCGTTCGCTTATGGTTATTTATTACTCCGATTCCCCACACAGCAGAAAGTATTTGACGGTTTCTAACACGTCTGAATCTAGTAACGACAAAAATTCCTCATTACTGAACTGTAGATTCAGTGTAGCATTGCAATGGCACGATTCAACCCATGATGCAAACGTTTTCCTAGGGACAATTTTATTAAAACAGCCGAAATAAACAGGCGTGTGATTTCGGTTGTTGGGGCAAAATAAATGCATCACATTTCATTGTTTCATCCGGTAAGAGCGTGGAATAAACATTTCCAAATGGTTTTGAACTATATCTGACAAACTAACTTTTCACACCAAACCGGTTGATTTTCGCCCACCAGGAACATGCTCGGAAACCTACAGGAAGAAAGTTGGGATGTGAATTGCTCACGTATTCCTCGACTTTGCAATAATCACTATTTTGGCGATAAACAACGAAGCTGACGCCGGTTATTTGACTAAATTTGTCGACTAACTATGCATGAGCAAAGTCAGTAGTGGCTTTGTGTCATATGCGAGAACAAGATGATGGAAAATTTGCGGGCTGAAGAGAAAATAATTTCAAATACTGAAGCAAGATTCACAGATTTCCCTTCTTCCTCAAAACACGTGTTTTAGGTTACTAAGCATCTGGAGATGTATTTTATGCTCGACATTTACGTATGTCTATGAGTGCTTCACTTTGCCAATGGGTCAAAAGAAAGGGCACTGAATGCAAGTGAGTAGGCTCGTGTATGACGCGGAGTTCGATCAGGCAGCATCAACTGTGGTTGCAAACCTGGCTAAGCAATTAAGTATGTAAACCACAGTTCTGGGCAGTGGCACCTGTTCATGTGAGAATTTACCTCATTAATCTACAGAGCGTTTCCGGGCCGAAAGACTAGGTTGACTGAAGGGGATGGATGAGGAAATTCCAACAGATTTCGCAGAGAGAGGTTTTCCTGCCAGTAAACTACGTGAACACTTTTCATCTGTTTATTAGTGATAAAGTCGGGTCAACAATAGTATTGGGGGAAGTAAGAGTGGTAGAAATCAAATGTGCTTACTTATTACGTAGTTTGTAGTCCAGTCACAGTTTTGAAAGCAAGACACAAAAGTTTAAATGAGTTCCAGCCTTAACTGTTGAACTGGGAGAATGATAAAGTTTTATTCAAGCTTTGTGGCACCATGAGATACTAAAGTGATCTCAGAAAATTTGTTTACAAAGAAATGCTACATTTCAAGGATGTCCTGCGGATGGTGATTGCCTCTTTCAGTTTTGAAACTCGAGGCTTTATAAAATCACACTTCTGTATTAGATAAAAGGTTTCGTCAGACGAATCAATCAATCAATCTACTCTTAATTAGCCACTTGGAAGCTGCTGTCTATGACGTTCCCCTTTGTGGACATGGTCGCAACCTGCGAACCCTAGTCATCGTTGCATCCATTTCAGGTAAGCAAATGTGAACATTTTAGATTCGACATGGGAGGCAAGTGAACGGTTTGCACGTGGCATTTTACCAGGTACAGGCAGGAAATCTAATGCTGTTGAAAATCTGCCCTCCGTAAACAGACTAATCGACCAATGTTCCCGACAGTGAGTCGCGCCCCCAGTATAAAACTGCTTTCCAGACTGTGAAAGCAAAGTTACGAAACAGAATGAAAATCTTAGATTTTCAGTCATCCCTTGTGCAGGCGGAAAATGGTTTATTGATTTTTTCCTATCTTTTGTTTTCATGCATTTACACGAACACAAAAGATGTGTAAATGTGTGAGAAAGTCATAAACAGTGAAAAGTAGACACTTGGGATGTTCACTCCTATACGGCCAGATCCTGTAGCAGTTCAATAGACAACAGAATTTTGTCTATCAAGAAGCTTTTACTAGATATGTGTAAATCACCCGCATTGCTGTTGATAATTGCTTGCCCTGATCTGCGAATGACGAAACCGTGAACTGAAGACTGGTCACACCAACAAGAACATTTGGAGAACAGGTGGCCACCATAAATAAGGATTGTACAAATTTCACAGACTTACGGAACCATCCCATTCAAGATGTCTCTGATGTGCCTAATAGTACAAGAATTAAGTATCATGCGAAATGACCAATCATTCGCTCTCAGTGCCCCGCTAACCAGAGGCAGCTGATACCAGTAGTTCCATCATGAATCATAATAAGTCACTAGCCTTGGTGCATACCGAACGACCTTCAAAAGTGATAATCGTGAACAACTTGATCGAGAGTCGCTCTGTTCGGCTAACATGAAGTTTAGATTGTCAGTGTTGAATCTGTCTGGTGTCGTAATAAACGAAGGGTTATTTTTAACCATTTTATTTTTACTCGGAGTGGCTCGAATGAGACTCCAGCGAAAAAAACTAATTTTCATGAGCACTGTATCTTACACGATCAGGCTGCCAAAACCATGCTTTGTCTTAAAAATAGATGACAATTATGTTATTTATGACAAGTAAGACAACCATAAGTTTTTTTATTATTACCAACCAATAATTACCCGTTGTGAAGAACTTTAAACTCCCAAGCACATCGAGTGTTTCGCGTGGAAAGAATACCGCAGAAGTGTCATTTCCTTGACAAATTCCGAAGAACTAAATTGTCTCATAGGGTTACACATCCCTGATTGTAAAATAAAGACTGGACTGGATAGAGCAATGCATTTACAGAGACATGCTGGGAATGAAAATTGCCTCACAACGATTCTAAGAGCGCTCAGTTGGTTACTTCTTAGGGTTAAAGAGGGCAAATTATTCCTCAACCTTAGCACTGCCTGAAGGTGCTACCAGTAGCTTTTTCGTTTATCACAAACGATAAATGTTTTGTTCACGAACTCAATTAGCGCATGGGGTGAATTGGCGACTTCGTATTTTTCCGCTGACCGCATCCAGGTTAATCTAGAGTAATGTGGGAATTTCCGTTGCAACCTGTGGATATTTCGCTTCATTCTTTCCGTTTTTCAACTGAACGCATGTTCTTTCCCACTGCTTAAAAGACTATTGTGATAAAAACGATAATTGTCTTTTGTCACCCTCATATTCACACGAATCCAATTACCACAAAACCGTACTCTCATTTCTGTCCACGACTAGTACGTAAACTAGCAAACAAACTTGTCCTAAAGAAACTTCATCGGTATTATGGTTATCTGCGACTGACCTCCAACAGTCTCACATGATATCGTGGTGACCACTTCCCGGACCATTTCGAACAAAAACAAACATCCGTGTAATACGATTCCCGCACGCACATATCACGAACCTTGCCAGTGGCGTGATTCTCAAAGTTTTTTAGACGCTGACAGATTCAACTCACGTTTTTAAGCGAATCCATGTAGATACGAATCTTTTCTGGGGAATCTTGCTTTGTCATGCGTTTTTATACCACCATTACTTGAATTCATGGTGGCAAGTCGTTCGGAATTAGTATCAAACGGTGTTGTGTTATGACAGTTCAACGTTTTGTCTGGAACCATGTATGTACTTCGTCAGACTTATCTGTCAGAATAAAACTAAGTAAAACTCGGGACATCGGAGCAAGAGAGAATATATTTTTGCTCGTTTGATAGCTGTCCACGACAGTAAGAAATCTGGCAGACACCTGACAACAGCTACTGATTAGAACTGTCTAACACATCCGTGGTTGATATACAAGTATGTATATGATCACTGAAATGTACCCGGAAGCATAATCAGAAGAACATCTAGGGCACAGTGGATAGTTTGAAATAGATTATCAGCCTTGGGCGGAAAAGGAAAAAGATGGAAAATAATGCAAATTTAAAGTTGATCCCACTACTATTCCACCACGTTTCATATTGCGCGATGCAGCTGTTCAAAACGCCACTGATTATGGCAAATGGAAGTTGGTGAAACTAATGTAGCATTCACTTAGAATAATGAACGGCTTTTATCAACTAGAGATATCTCCAGTAACTTCTGGATAAAAATAGCAGAAAATCCGGACAACACGATTTCCTTCTGATTTTCTCGCGCACTGAATTACGGTACTTGTTTCTCCGGCACTAAAAAATCATGGCCAATTTGTCACTTCACTGGTGCCTTACAGGCAGTTCTTTACGCCTTTGTTCATACGCAACCGTTATTGGCATATTGAAAAAAATGAAGAGTTGCATATAGGAAAAACTTGATAAAGAAATAGATGAAACGAATGGTAGATGGATAGGCTTAAATACCTTAGCATATAAGTAGATAGGTAATTAACTAGACGGGTAATGGTAAATAGATACATCGATATGTGGAGAAAGATTAATAATTGGCTGTTTGCACGTATTTTAGGCTTCAAAACATTTAAGTAATCAATTCTTGTTACAAGTAGTATTGGTATTGTGCACGAAGAGGTTACAAGGTCGAAATGAAAGGCACAAAACTGAAAAACAGACATGAGCATAATCTCTCTGCAAAACTTATATCCCTTACACGTTCAGTCATTTTTCGCAATGCGCAATTCATCAGGAAAATCAACGCTTTTCGATGTTTTGTCAAAGCACGGGCGGTCAGTTTGGCTGATTCTTTAAGACAAACCTAATACGAAATGGGATGTCTAATATTTTCTGACACTCTCCGTGGGTGCAGCATTTCCCTGTTTCGCGCATCCCCAGGCACGTTTTCTAGGGCATCAGTTGAACCTGTTCAATTCCCAGTGACTTCGTTCATTGCGCTTATCGAGTGCTCATCGATCCATTTTTTTTAATTTAATCCAGTAACATTTCAAAGCAACGATTCTATCGATGCTTTATGAATTAGACAACAAAGCGTACAATCATGCCGGGTCTCTTTATGCTCACCTTGTCAACCTTGGTCTGATGGAAGCCAGTTTTATCACACCCTCATTGTTAATAGAACATTTTGGAGATGTGAAGCTATCATTGACAATCAAGAATGCATTTTCAGTGAGGTAAGTAAGTCTGGTTCCCCAGTACTTGTGTTCATAAACCCCCCGAGTAGCAGTTAGTTATGTATAGCGAAAAATATCTAAGACTCACAATGCTGGATTGGATATCCAATTGCAGCTCAGGAGTTGAGAATCGCAGATAACTATTTACAAGAATGAACCAAGTCTGTCATATGCTTTTGTAACCTTTGTTGACGAGTCAGTTACCACTACACAATGATGAACCATTTTAAAATCAAATTAGAATTGAAAACGGGTGCCTCTTTTAAGGTAGTTTTCAAGAATTCACTGGATCTTTACTTTTGCTACATGAATTTGGAGTGGAATAAAACAGTACCTATGGTTAGCAACATCTGACAGTGCAGAATAATGTTCATCCGTCAGTAGGCCCCATGGGTAGTGAGCTCAAATGTGCCGCAGTAAAATGGACTAGATTACAGACCTTTATGTGTAGGATATGAGTGGATAATTGGACTATAAGTTCCGAATAGCTTTGTCATAGACCGAAAGCATTGTAATTAGTGGAAAATAATGAATCCGTCCGAACTAAGAAAATAACACTGAAGAAATTGCGCGTTTTCAATTATCCTTTGGATGTAGGTCCTGCAATCTTGATGGTTCCGAACAGACGACAGTGATAACTTCCTGGATTTTTCCTACCGACAAACCTAATTAATTAGAACAGTGGAATTGTCCAAATAATTCCGTTTTAACTTGTTGTTTGCAATTTACGAGCAATCCTACATGCAAACTTGATGTTGAGGTTTTGATTGGTTCTAAATTTGACGGTTAATTTTAATTTTCAGGAATCTTTGCTTATCTGTCCTGACAACAGAGAATGCTTATTCTCTTGTGTGCATATGAATTCATCCATACAGTTATAGCTTGATTCTGAAGATCCTCATTGCACTTCTTCTTTTTGTTCCCGGTTTTGTTTTCAGTGTGATAACAAAATAGGTCGCTTTTCAATCTGGATTAACGGCCAGCCGAAAGGTTACAAGTGACGAATTTTCCATCCGACTCGCATTCATCAGCGAAGAGGTTGACGAACTGGCAGTTTTCGATCGATTGCAAATGTTTCCTATTTGACTTTTGGATAATCAAGTATTTCTTACAATGATCCTGGCGAAACTCTTTCGATCCTTTCCTCATGAGTCTCACGCGATGCTCTGGATTTTTCAGTCTGCTGACAGTTCATCTATTCCAATTTTAAACCAAAATGCACTGCAGCGTTTTGAAATTCTGATCTACTATTTTTAGTCCCTGCATCACTGCATTTGGTTTTTCTTTCTAAGCGCTGCTTTTTAGACCGGGTTTTTCATTTTTGGATTTGAGCCTTGCCGTGTTGAACCGAACTCCAATCCAATAAATCACAACGGTGGAAATATCAAAACTGGCCCTGTTCACAAAATGCTGACTAAGTGTCAGGTGCATTCAGTAGTTTAGTGGAAACTACTTTGCTTGTCAGAATTCGGGTGAAAATGAATATCAACGGATCCCCATATTTCGAGATGCGCGGCAAAATAAACAGTACGTAGTAAGTGAAATGGGATACATGCGCAGACAAGTCGGTTAGTTGTGGGTGGATGAACTCGGACTTACAGGTACCAACACAAGCATCAGATTGCCCATCGCTTGTGTTTCTAATGAAAAAGGAGAAGTTTTGAACAATAGGGTAATTATTTCTAGGAGAGATCCCAGAGTAAAATTTACTCAACTTTTTATATTCACGAGAAAATAGCTTCCAGTTTGGTGAAAGCTTAGATGTGCAAACATCACTGATACTCACAACAACGACGTCCGAGTACCTCGCACGAGTGACTCATTCCATCTGTATTTTTACTACATACATCAAGGTGATCGGTTTAGTGCAAGTATCCAGGACATTTATTAAGGCTACAGCAAACAACAGTACACAGTTCGGAGTCAGTCGACCAACACCGAAGCAGTGGACGCAACGGAGACTTCAAGACATGTCACATTAGGCTTAAAACAAACCATTTAGAAGTAACAAAGAGAGGGAAGGAGCAGCTGAGCATGTGCACTGCCCTGGCTGATAAGTGACAGAACTGTAGCGCGACGAGCAGTCACATGAACAATCGCGAGGCGAAATAGGATGGTCGAGGGACCCGATAATCAAATAAGGAGGGAGGTGACATTACGGACTGACTGAGTATTGTTAATAAAAGCAAGAGCAAATACCAGCATGAGAAAGTCAGATGTTAGGATGAAGGTAACAACGCGGAAAAGTGCAAACTTACTGCAAGCGAAGACATTAGCTGTCTGAACAGCGACGACAAAAGGAGATGGGACTTGTATGAATGACGATGTTCATATGACGGTATTTGTCAAGACCAGCGGGTAAACCCTGTCCAAACAGTAGTCATGTCTGAGTTTGACAATGAACCAGAAAAGTTTTCGTAACCCCTGACAGAGTCGGTGTTAAAAAATCAATCGAGATATGAAAATAAAAGCTAAACAGCGGCTAAGAGAACACGAAAAGAATGACGTGAACAACCACCTCAAGTTACAAAACGTTGCCCCTTTAACCAGAGGGAATGATGTATGAAGCAAGCACATGAGAGAGAAGCATGATTAATCGACTGGTTGGAAATTTTAATCGGCCTAATCCGGAACTTCATATAGCCGATTTTGCTCAATGCGAATTCAGGCCAGCTGAAACTGGAGATGAAAGTTTCCGTAACAACAGCACGCATGAACAAGCGGGCACGAGGATTTGCAAGCAATTTTCAGACTCAAGTTGAGAAAACAAAAGACTTCAGAATGGCACATTTTAACAGAACGAATTTTATATTTGATTCCTCTGATTGTCACTATCTCAGTTTGACTTTGTGATATCGTTGGAAAAATTTGCCCCCTAGCTTTTAGATGAAATGTGGAGACAGCCCAAGACGTCCGTTTGTCAGATAGAAAGGAAAGTCACTGACCGAATCCTGATGAACGATCAAGGAAACCGATGTATTATTTTGCTCTATTACAGCAACGCTTACACACGAATGGAACGAAAAAGAAATATTTATGTGTGCACAATGTACGCGGAGTCACCTATAAGCAGACCAATAAAGTCTATTCGGAAAATTATATGGCTAAAGCTTTGTGTAAAACCATGCTGTTGATAGGAAGCAATTAAAAACGTGACTAATCAGCCTGAAATGTTTTGTCCGTGGCTCTCGTGTGGCATTTAGCAGGATCAATGAGAGCCACAATGACGGCCAGCAATCAAGAATGGACTTTGCTTTTAGTGAAATGTTGCTTATGTGTACAAACGTTGAAAGAATGTATTACTACCCTTTGCCCTGAAATAACGTCATTTGAACTAGCAATTTTCTAAATCACACAAAAGTTTAAATGTCTGGACGTGTCGCAAAGGGCAGTCAGTTCAAATAGGGAAGCCCTGCTTAGAGAACAAGGAGTTAAGTGACCAGAGGGTAAATCGGAGAAAAAATAAATGAATGCAACTCTCAATAAATCAATATCTATAGAAGGAACCAGGTAAGCCTTTGTCTACATATTCGTCAAATCCCACGGTACATGGTTTTGTGATTGCGCATTTTAATTACTTGGCTAACTTAAATAAAATCCAGGCGTCACATTTCAGCTGTTATGGATCACGGGTTTTTATTTCATTTCGGTCAGATTACCATTTTTACAAGCTTATTCTTTTTCAAGATGCAGTTGTATGGGAAAAGTTATCCGTATTCTGTCATGTCTTGGGGACGGAGTGACTGCACGTCTTAATAGCCTGGGTTAAAACGTCATCTGGAAATGTCATACTAGAAAACCGAAGTTCTTCTTCCGTTAGAAAGCAACTGATGACAACCTCGGTAAATGTGCTTAGCGAAAATATGTTTTTCGCGGAGAGATAGCCCTGCCTAAAATTAATGCGCTTGGGTTGAGAAAAATAAACATTTTCAGTGTCACCAGACCCAGTAGACTGAGGGTTCGCTATGTACGGAGTACTAGCTGTCAAACAGTCGCCTACAGAATTCTGCGCTTTCGAGATCGGCAATCAGACCTGAGTTGTGGCAAAATGAAAGCAAATACACTTAGCAAAACTACTCCAACCAAATAGTAAGGACATGACTGGTGATCAATTTATCAGCCCGGCTTACTACATTGTACAAAGTGACAAAATTAACAATTGATTGTTTACTTAGCAGACGGTGATGGACCGACTGAAATACGTTTGCCCAAATCAAGCCTCATGAAATATGCATCTAATTCGTTTACACGATGTAAATTTAGTCACGGTTGTAAACGAGCAAATATCTACGGGTAGTCTTTCCTGTGCTATATCGCTAGATGCCCGTCTAGTTGGCCACTGAGAAATACCGAAGTGAAAAGCAAATGAAATGCATTCACCGGAATCGGTGTGATCGTGTGAACAAACTAGTTATGCATCCTAGAAATTGCGATAAATATTGAATATATATTTGAACAGCGTACTACGTGCGTATCTTCTTGAGTTAGTAAAGTATGTCTAGATAGTGCACATAGGGATACAAATCGAATTGTTCAGGTACCATGTGCTGCTCCGATAGATCCAAATGTATATCTTTGTACAAGCACTTGAGAAAGAAGAAACGGAAAATATCAGAAAACAAAGTACCGTGTGAGTGATTTTACCTTGATTTCAAACAATGCAATACATAATTGAAATTACAATTCGTTTGCTAATTACCTTCCAAAAAATCTGATTATTGGTTAGTCAGTCGTAATCATTTGATGATATAGCCCACAAATTAGGTGTCCAGTGCAACTGTGGTATGGATTTCAATATTTGATGTTAAAATTAGGCTTGCAGTTTTATTTGACATCCATCCACAGATTTTCTTGTGAAAATAGATCTTCTTGTTATTCTGACTTTGCACTGTTACCATGCACAGTCTTCTGTGCATGTGTGGTCGGAAAATGTTTAATACATGCAGGTACATTCTTCCTAAAAGAAACTTTTTACCGCCTTCCGCTTTTTTATTTGATCGATCATTGTCTTAGCGTGTGACCCATTTTTGTGTCATTGATGTGTAGTTCTAGACAGCAAAAGCAAGAAATTATTGGGTCAACCTCCCTTGTTTTTGGAAAGTAGGCGAATGGAGACGAAAGAATGAGAACAGAATAAAGAAGTGATCAAACGCGAAACGGATCGGATCAGTTTAAGGTAGAGTATTGAAAAACAATTTAGAGGACATCTGATCAGTCAAAAGTTATGTGCATATCTTGCTGTTCCTTTCGCTAAAAGACGAATTTTATAAGAAACTGAGCAGTCTGTTTCTTTTCACAATACTTAGTTATTTGCAGAGGACTAAACTTTTGGGCCTAAATATTACGACCAAACTGCAGAGTTAGCCGCCGTAGCAGTTCAAATGCTAATTATACTAATAACGATATAGTGCTTTAACTTCATCTTACATTTCATGTAAACATATACACGCACATAAGCCACGGCAGCAGTGAACGATCACCCGATGATTTCAGTCCAGGTCTTGCACAATTGAAGTGAATGGTGTTATTCCTTCGACCGTTTCCAGTGTAGAAGGTAACAAATGTTCCAAAATAATAAACGATTTTGTCCGCCAAGCCGGAAGTCCCGACTGCAATGGTAATGGAATCTGTGTTTGATTTCTTCATTGGCTGATAGGATTGATGATCCTGTTAGATCTAGTTCCTTTTAAAATACACCAGCAAAGATATACATGATGACGGCGAATGTAGTTCTTGAAATCGTGACGTTTTGAAATTTCGTTTGGAAAATGAAGCACAAAATGAAATGAAACCATATCCTTATCTCGGCAAAGATTGTCTATGAGAAACACCACGAGTATGGGTGAGAAAAGGAAAGTAACATTTTTCTAACTTCCTCAAATTCATTATAGGGTTCAATAACTTCAATCTTTGTGTACGTCGGCCTAATCGCTAGGATGAGTCTAGTCTGCGGCTGGTCCAACACCCATTTACATGAAATATTTGCCATCGAGACAGAGAGGAAACTCTCGTCAAGTTTGTGTTTAGTGTTCTGTGGTTGGTGGTCTGGTATACCAAGTGTTTCCTCTGCAAGAAATACTAACGTGGAAAGCAGATGACTGAATGAATCATCCGGAGCAACTTATCTCACGAAATTCGAGAAGAATTGTTTGTCTTCCGCTTACACTAGGGACTGAAACGCAATTGAAGCAGGTGGCCTCGTGGAGATCATAAGCATTAGACAGGGAAATTGAAACACATTGATCCAATTTGTCGATATACTTTCTTTTTCATTTCCATTTTTTAATATAGGTGCAGTGGAAATAATTCTCAGGAAGGAATTTTGGCCAGAATTTTGTCTTTTATATTTTACTTCTTTTGTTAATGAAACAACAACGTACATCAATTTTCAGGAAGGGGATTGCGGTTAGCAGAAGTTTGCCAAGTTTGGAAGTTGACCGGCGGTGAGAGGATTCGAACCCGCGACCTTCACGTCGAAACGCCATGACCTTTTTCGTTTGGCCACCGCTGCTTAATAACTTCATTTCAGTAATTCAATTGGGACTATGCGCGCCGTAACCTGCAAAGTTTAGGCCAGAACCTTTTGACCACCGCGATCGAAAAAGCAAACGTCTCAGAGAAAAGTATCTTTTTCTATGGAAACATGTGATATCGATTCTGCAGACAGCAGTTCCATCAGGATAAACCATAAACACATGGATGACGATTGGTTTCTGTCGTCTACGTGTTCATTAACTGGGTGTGCAGTTTTGTCGTATGGTCGTTTGATTGGCATAGAGGATAAAGAAGGCACTTTTCATTAAGTAGATAATTAGTTCTTCCCGACATCAGAATTGACAGAGAGCAACAGAAATTTTTCTCCACCACATCAACATTTTGAAGAGGTTTTGGGATGACCGCCTGACCAGTGCAGTCAACGATTATTCATCCTTACAACCAGATGGATTGCCTGCACGTGCTTTAGTGAATCTTTTACAACGGGCATCGAATGAACAGGTTTGCCTCCGAAATAACAAAATTAATCCCACGATTCCCATTTTTACAACCCGTTTAATCAGTTAGACTTGCCGAGCTTAGGATGCAATAGTCCATTTGCTTTGTTGTTTAATAAGCCTGCTTGATTAAAATCCAACTCATGTCATATTTTAGCCTTCATCAGCAAACCCCAATTTTGATTTAACATTGGTCAACAAAATAAAAGCTACTCGGTTTATTCACAAATTGGCGCTTGTATTATTGGACACTGTCAGCAAACGTGTCGGATGTTAACCGTAATTAATTCGGGGTCATTTTGGCTCAAGTTTGCCGTTTGGACTGTGAAAGCATTCTGTGGATCCTATGACGTTAAATTCGAAATTTCTAACTGCCGTTTGATGGTGACTATGGAAATTCGCCATTTGGAATTTGCAAATTTGTCACGGATGCTGTCAGGGCACAGCAGATGACATCACAAATAAATGAACAAGAGCGCACGAAAGCAAAATTTATTTCCAAGGGAATACAAATGCACTGGAAGAAAATCATTCTGCCGAAGTTAGTGAATTTGCTAGAGTCCGACAAAATTAAAATAACCAGGCTTAATTGTCATTGGACAAACGAACCACTTTTTAAGGTTCGTTTAATGAACTACGGGGATTTTATGCCTTCAAAGATATGCTTGCTTGGGCGTTTTTCGTTTAATGCCATGCAGATAGTCTATCTTAGAATCCTAAACGAGGTTCAACTTGTACATTCGAATTTCACTAGGTTTGCAATCTGAACATGTTTCCATTTTTTCGTCGAACCTAGTAACCATTGTTTCTCCAAGCCACTCATTGGTGTAATCGCAAAACCAACGGACACCATTCCCGTAGAACATTCGAATGTTCTTGACCTTAGGGCAATCCGGAATATGTTTTAAGCCGAAATATCGTTATTTGTAGTGGAGATAACTTATTAAACCTCGCAGTTGAAGAATCGCCGAATCATCACCGAATTACTGCTGGATTTGACTTGGATGTGTGATCTGTGTTAAATTATACAAAGAAGTGGTTTATTTCGTTCGGGTCCAAATTTTCCGCCCATGTTTTCTTCAGCAATTTACCTGGACTACCCGCTACCGGCCCTAATACAATGTACAACCAGATGTACTGGGAGGATTCATAACATTTACTTCATCTTCATATATCCCCAAAACTGAAATCCGTTTTGCATTGCAGCTGTTTTGATTACATAAAAAATCGCAGGGAATTCATACTACCAACTATTACGAAAACTGCATTTTATACAATTATAACATCCAATGGAAAAGTGTCATTGGAAATGTCTACAAGATCATGGAACGTTAGAACTTGATATTTGCTATGAGAGGACGCCAGGGACCTCAACCATCAGCTTGAAATCATTTTGATATGGCGACAAAAGAATTCACTGGAATACCAGATAGCACACATATAGAAGAAAAAATCTGCTGCTTTAATTAAGGATTCCTTCATGGAGATTAACTGAGACACCGAACCAAAAGGATGCAAACCTTTGTGCTCTATACTATTTCAATTTATGCTGAGCGAACAGACCGATGCTAGGTGTTTAATAATTGACAAATTCTATGATGGCTGTGGTCCCAAAACTAAATGGGGAGAGAAAAATTTTGTGATCCACTCGAACACAATCATCGACCACCATGTTATTTTGATGCACGTGATTTACTTCGCACATTCTACTCTTGGCAATATGACGAGGCACGAGCAAAAGTAACTCATCTTCTTTCTTTAATGCGGGAAACAGAACAGATTATAAAGACCCGCAAAATTTGAATTATGTCGATAAGTACTGAACAGTATTTTAGGAATAACTAAAATCCTTTTCTGGCATTTTATGCCTAAGGTTCAGAAATCGACTGATTTGGGATCGAAATTCTGTCACTGTGGAAACGGAATTGATTTACCCTCTTATGCCAACTATAAATTTTCAACCTATTTTTGTCTTCAATGCAGCAAGGATGCATACGAAATAAATGTCCCGCGCTGCTGCATAAAAACATTGATATACATCCATAATTTCAGAAGTAGAGTGTCTTCCGAGCGTGAAATGGCAGAATTTGTGCAGGTTTAGCTAGTTTTCATCTTGGTGTTTGATTAGTTTTGCTAACTGATGCACAGTATGTTTACAAAAATGGTTTGTGGAGAAGTTTTTATATTTGATCTCTTTATACTGGCAACCAAATCGCCGTTTTCATAACGTTTGGTGGGGGAATACGTAACTTAACAGTTAAAGACTCAAATAACGCGCAATCTGTCCAAAGCACAATTCGCAATAAACGTCTGGAAAATAACTTTGTGATCCAATTCAAAAGTAATTCTAGATCGTTAAGTATTTCACAAGGCACTGCTTATTGTCATATATTACTCGGTACATGTTGGTTTCTAATGGATTATTTAGTGATTACTAAATACCTGAAACACTGATAAGTTATAAGGTGGAATTTCATACCATTCTCGCTGAGCGTATATAATGAATTCTTTCTTAATCACAAAGTTCAATGAATAATTTTGGATTTAGTACTACCTCAGGTTTCAAGTCGGAATACAGGATAAGCAAAACGTTATGTTGATGATATGCTATGTTTACATGAAATAATTCACCATGTGATATCGTCCCTCAACTCACCATAAAGAAACCATGGAAGCACTGTACAGCTGTTTCATCCTTGTTAGGAATCATCAGCAGTGCATATCCACCGCGCCCCAACTGGGACGCGAACCCG
>LUCM01004976.1:0-121459 GCA_008360955.1 Fasciolopsis buskii | reverse complement strand
TGTGACTGCAAACCGACAATTTCCCTTGAACCATCTCCAGACCATATTTAATGTTATGTATTGGCATGAATACGAATAACTGAAAACGAGCTTGTTCGCCACGTTGTGTTGTTCTCAATAAGCAAAACCATAGAATGCCATCTTGACAGATTTGATGTTTGAGTGGCTGAGCCAAATAATAATGAGTCAGAGAAATGGACTAGGTGCTGCGTAGACCTCCTAGCCATGTTATATAGAAAGTTTAATAGTAAAAAAATGCATTTTTCTGTAGTTTTGGAGCCATCGTTTGACTTTCCCATTTCGGACATCAAAAGAAACAAAAGTTTACGTTTTTGAAGCGAAGGCTCCCAGGCCTCGAGTATTCGCAGTTTGTGTCCCTGAACAGGAAACAAAGGAGTAATAGTGAATTCTGCCAAAGTGACGCACCACCGTGCATTTTTAATCTTTTGAATATAGAATAATTCATTCGTGGTGCCTTGTTCATTGGGAACCCAGTCCCCTGCAATGTATACCGAAATACCTAGCTGGGACATTAGGGAAAATTAGCGATTGCACCTTGCTACTTTTGCCGTAGTAAGTACTCACGCCTCGTTATTAAAAATTGAGCCTCTTCCAGGGAGAAATTTGAATTGCCTCCTAAATCGGTGCTATCGCTTCAGGTTCTGCCGCCATCTTCGGCTCTTATTTCAGATTTCAGCTTGCTTGACGAAAATCGGCGGTATACAGTCTTGAAGATTGAACATTGAAATAACTCAGCAGAGTTCAGTTTGCAGGAAACCAAAGGTATCTGCTGACTGTGAACCCAAGCTCCAATTTTCAATCTTTGCGGTTAATTTTCTTAGCTTTGATTTTTCTGCACCAGTGTCATGGGTGAAAACTGCTATGAATGCACATCCCACTACCGTTGTTTACTGTCATTACTGCTGCTATTACTATTACTATTACTACTATTACTATTACTTATTACATATGATAGTACTGCTGCCGCTGCCAGTGCTAATAATATTGTCAGTACAAATAATATTTCTATTATCTTTGCCCTAATATTACTAGTAATATCATCAGTATCACTGCTAATAAAGGTAGCCATAGTAGCAGCAATTATCGCGGCAAGACGACTCTTGTGTCGGAGTTGATGACTGAACACCCGAGACTAAATTCACTTTACAGTTAACTTTGCAATACAAGGGGTAATTTTAGAAACTGCAAGATGGTTTCGTAATTCAGGCTTTTCTTTAGGTGAAAAGATACGTTAAGATAGAACAACTTTGTTCTGGAATGTTATTTAAGTAGAGGACAATGAGATCTGAAAATAACAGATAAAACAGTTTGCCTAATTTTCTAAAGTTTTATTTCCAACCAAAGCTTTCAGTGTAATCAGTACCCTCGTGTGTGCTGGTTGGCCTTTTTACTGGCATTGTTCAAATCAGCACTATAACAAGTATTAAAAATCTATTGAGTTATGTCAATAATCATTGCCATTTATTAAGTCAATTTTGCCTCTTGGGCATATTGCAACTACTAGCAAATACTGATAGCTAGTGGAAACTTAATAAATACGTGGACCCAAACATTTTGATCGGGTAGAATATACCCATGCAAGTCAATAACGAAAAAGTAATATTTTGATTGTATCTTAATGTGTGTACTTTCTTTCTACTCCATTTAAATATCTTTTGTTCTGTTTCACTCGATTCGAAACTGATTACAGGAATAATACGGACCTGGGTGGCAGTTCTTTTGGTCATCCAATTACCGCCGTCTTTAAGAACCAATCGACTCATCGTTGCATCTGCATCTGCGCAAGTGTACAGCGCTGAGTTTGTTGTAGTCTCCAGCCGACTAGGGGACTGGATGTAGGCATGCATGTGGAATTTGAATAAGCTAGGTAAATATAAGTTTCGAATTAGCCAAGGCGTTAAACCCGTAGTATTTTTTTGCATTTTGCGATTTGCTTTCATTTCCCACGTTTTTACCTACGCAGCTGATTGTCACTCACCCCTTTGAGAAGAAAAATAAATTAGAAAATTCTGTTGCCTAATCTGCAAACTAAATGCTTTTACCTCTGATTGTGCCTGATAAACCTGAAAGCTAAAGGCCAACAATCTACTTGACCGCCAACGAGGTCATTTTTCGGACACGTGCAGTTTGTTTGTACATCCGAAGCTTTCGCCAATTAAATCGGTCGATTTTCTCGTTCGAAATTCATTGTAAAACAAAAATGCATATCTCTGGACAAAGAATGCGCGCGCTTTAACAGTCACGTTTTTGGAAATATCTTTTCCGTTTCGCCTGACAGCTATTTACTAACGGAATGCTTGATTTTAGTGTCGACAGTCGTCTAAGCCAAAAGTGTATTGGTGAATCAGTCTGTCTGCAGATGAATGTTTATCGACACGGACACAAAGAGTCAGCAGTTGGTTTCAGTGTGCAAGTCGCAACTGGTTTGCAACTAGATGAATTTCTGCATCAATATGACAACACTTGTTGTCGGAGTCACCAAGCCAGACGAATTTGTGACCAATACAGTAACTACTTTTTGATCAGTTATTCTTAGCCCAGCTTCAAGCAATGACATAAAAACCTGCAACATTCTTTCTAACCAGCTGAATTCACGGGCTAGATGGTGGTCATATGCTGCCGGTGAATTCATAAATATACATAAGTGTGTTCATAAAAATATTTGCCACTGGGTAGTTTTCCAAAGGCGGTTCTTTTAAGAATATTCAAAAATATAAATTTGAATGCAGTGAGTGCTCAGTGAGAAAAGCGTTTAAAACAGCACTACTTGCTGCCACTATTGTGACGACGTCGACTGTCCACTTGACTTATCTAATATTTGTGAACTTGGCTGACCGAACTACTTCTAGAAGACTGAGACAGTGACTAGTAGAGCCACTCTTCGACTGGCTATTAGAATCAACAACCTTTGGAAAGACACAAGTCCGAACGTTGCAATAAATCAATGTTGTAGTAATCGGTGATGACAACCGTATGATTCCGTATATCAGCTCACCTTTTGACTGACCCTTCGTACACTGTCAAATTCTAATATGAGACTTAAAATAATGGCAGTCATATACAGCTGATTTAACCCTGCGAGAAAATCCCAACGGTGTAAAATCGTGTCCGAAGTGAGATGCAAACCCCAGTGAACAACTGAAATCGTTGAGCTAAAAGGCTAATTCTTCAAAGACGAACTGACATCAACGCTACAGTGAACTTTCCCAACTTTATTCCTTTCACAACGGGTGAACATCTTTCAGGCAGGAATATCTTCACTGCAAGTAAATTTTCAATTTTACAGTCTTGCGGGGTAAGGAAATTCAAAGTGATTTTTCAGCTATTCTAACTAAGGTATTAGCATGCAGATAAAATTTGAAACATCAAAAATTAGGGTTGTTTGAGAGCACGAAAATCTCCTTCGTAAGTAAGTTAAATCAGTTGTGATAACTACCACGTCGACGTTGTTTTTATTGAATGGAACATCGCTCCGCTTTATTCATCAAGTGATTTCTACTGCAGATCCAGTGGCTAATTTTTCAACGATTGCCGACTCACTGTAAACCTGCTCCGTTTAGCCCCTTACAAAATTGGTGGCCTCGACTGTCAATGCCGTCGAACTAAGACTCGATTCCATTTGTGGTAAACGAAAATTCTTCAAACGTTATAGACACCGGAATAACGGATACGGATCTAATTTATAATTTGAATTTTAACAATACTTGTTATAACCGTGTCTCCGACTTCCAGGTGGCCGCCTAAATGGTCATTTTCACCGCCTTGATTTTTGAATCTGCTCAATCTTTTTGGGATAAATTTGCCAAATTGCTGGTTTTGTAAAAATTTCGAAATATATCTGTTTTGTGTTCCATGACATTGGGTTGAGTCTAGCAGGTAAGTACTCCATCGACAAACAACAGCTGGTTTTCAGTGAAATCTTCTTCGGTTACATTTGTTCAGGCACATTCCTTTCTCCTTTGTATTTGCCACGTTCATCTTGAAAAACAGCAAGTAATTTGTGGGACTTACTACGCCGGTTCGAAGTGCGTATGTACCCAGGAGAAAACCGAATGTTCACCTATGGAATTTTGTAAATATTCACTCCGGCTAAAGTAACCGAATATATCTGCTACTCTGCTTGTTGCCCAACCAAAATTAATGCGGTGGAACTTGTCTTTGTTATCTATCATCACACAAAATGTTACCATTTCCCCCGCTTTACTGTGCACTACCGATCATCCCGTCTTCGTTGTACAAAGGTGCCGGGCGAGCGTGGCAAATAGGATTTTTTGCACTGACCTGACTGTCCGCGTGAAAGTCGTATTCCACGTAGTCCTTGCTCGCCTTGATTGCCCATGCTTTTCCTTGGTTTGGCATAAAAGTGAACGAAAACTATTGACCATTATGAAGAAATTTCTGATTTGGAAATCAACGACTGGGATCAACAAGATATATCTTTCATTCGAAAACTAATGTTTATTTCAGAATTGCAGAATGGACACAGACCTGCGGCAAAACCTAAGAGTAATTCTCATTAAGATGGGGGGAAACAACTAAAAGTTGTGCGTAATTGCAAGGATTTGCTTAGAGGAGCTAAGCGGATGAATGAATGCGGGAATGAAAATCAAGTCGGTAATGGCGTGAGCACTAGTTCCATGGACTTAGTATTGTATTGAAGAAAATCCGAAAAGACCACTAATATTATTCGAATAGAATTCCACCTGCTTACAATCTCTTCTTGCTGGATTGTACTGAAACATGAGCAGTTGTTAAAGTTGTGCCTGCGAGAGGGCATCTGCGCCATCCCCGGACAGTTAGTGTTCAAATGTCTGGCCTGTGAAAAGAATGGACAGCATTCTATTTAATGCATGATTGCTTAAGGACGTCTGTATGTGTGCCCATGTATAACGGTGAATAAAAAGTAACCGGTTAAAAGGAGGGAAAATGGGTTTATTGCTGGTGTGATTTTCAATGTCGTAAACAGCAGGCTAATTACTATCGTTTTTCAACCACCGTAGAAAATTATAAATGAAGAAGCGATTGGGTCAAAATGGCAAGCCACATATGGGTGTCATTGCATGGGTTTCTCGGTACCGTCGTCTCCGAAAGTAAACAGAGTAAATGACCGCGCATTGAAGGCATGAAGACTGTTATCCTGCTGCTGGCCTATTTTCTACAGGACGATCAAAGATTTGAGAAATACATTTAACGTCAACTAGTAGTTTGACGTATTCTTATTTACCCTTCATTTTGAAACATGCATGTTTGTTTCACATTGGATTACGACCATGCAAGCCTGTCGATTGAATGACTTATACTGAACACTGATCATTCACGGTAGGGCTTAAACTTAATTTATAGTAGTAATGGAGTACAACTAATTCCAAGGGCAGAATTCAGGTTTGCAGCTCAGTGGTATTTGTTTTGAATCTAGCAGAATGGAGTAGAAATTTCGATTTCAGCCAACCATCCCACCAGCTCTCGTCTTCAAATTACCATTTAGCTATTACTCCCTTCACTAATGAAATAACAATGTACATTGTTTTCAATACAATGTCCACGCCCACCAGGGGACTATCAAATGAGGAATTTTGCCGATGATGGAAAGATTCGAACGCGCAACCTTCACGTCCAAAAGCCAAGATCTTATTTACTTGACCACCGCGGACGACCGACAACTCCATCTGTCAGTCAGCACGGACAGTCTCACGATGGGATATTCCAATGAGCATTGCGATTGCAGTCCATTGGTGAGCTTCTGAAAAAAGCCTGATTCCCGTTGCGTAATCTTCCATTTTTGTAATTTTTTTCGATTGCAACATGCTCTACCTCCCCATCTCCGGGATGCACTCGGCTTGTTCTAACATGGATTCTGCATATCCGTTCGGTTTGTTGTTTTGTTGTTTTTGTCGTTAGTTTGATCTCGTCTTTAACTTACCCCTCTACATACTAGAACTACGATAAGTAAAATATTATCTCCTTGCATGAGTACTCAGACAGTCAACCCGTTTCCTGCAAGCCAACACCTCTCTACTCAGCCCGAGACATCCCTCTGATGGCGTAAAAATTGTTCACAAGTATTCTTCCCTTCGACACCATACTTTCAATCAACTGTGTGCATTCCTGGCATTACAGTCCAACTGAGACAGAGTGATTGCAATCGTTTCGTTTCGTCTGAACAGTCGGCTTTCGGATGAGTACAGTTAGATAAGAAAAGTCAGACATGACACTAAACAGAATGAAAATGGAATGGACAGTCGACGCATTAGGTGATTTCCAGTCAGCTGTCACAGACCACTCAACACAAGCATATGGAAATTAAATTACGAACGTGAACCAAAGAAGTATGAAGGGTAGCTATGTTTCATTTAGACACCAGAGTGGTTTCAATTTACAATAATGCTGCAAATATTGGAATATGAGGAAGTTTGCAAAGGTTCCGGTACAGTTAGGTAAACATCTTTGAGATACCGGTGGAAAAGGTTCAGAATGCATTTTTCAGAAACATCGTCTGTTTAGATGGTATCTCTAAGTAAACCTTCGTAAATAAATTACGATCGAACCGCCAAAATATGGAGGAAGATGTTAAATAAATCCAGTGTCTAGTTTTTGTAAAATCCAAAACAGCAGACAGAATATGTACGTGTAAATGCAAAATTTCTGACTTTTTTGAATGGTTTCGACGAGAATCTCGGTTTTAGCTTGCTATAAGCAAGATATAAAATCTCCAGTAGTATTGCGAACATTAGAAGCAAAGTTGCAAATTCCTGGATCACATGGTCTTCAGCTCGTGTTTCGGGCAGAGGTACTGATGGAACCATCAAGACCTAAACTTTTGGCACTCTTGCCAGAAAAACTAAGCAACAGATGTGGAAGTGCAACCTTACTGAGTACGATTGAATAGCCTGTTAGTGATGTCCTTGTTTTAAATGTGTTGGGGCAAGACGATAACGATATGTTGCACCAAGTATAGTATTGCATCTGTAGTCTAATTATTCGGTGAACCGGTATTTCATGTGGACCACCACAAATGTGCAAGCTGCAAACGAGAAGATCGGCGAAACTCCACCTTGAAAATTATGGTCACGAGATAGAGTCATGGACAGTTCAGAAATCCGGTACCCTGTAAGCGATTGGAGAACGTCATGGACTACATCGAAATGTCACTTGTGCGCATATCCCACATAGAAAGAATCCGAACTAGAATCGGTTTGCTCGCACAACAGAAATTAACTTCGAAATGAAACGGAAAGTTAATTTATTCGGGATGCTAACTATTCACTAATAAGGCGGGCAATACAAATGGTATTTCTCCAATTCTGAGGGCTACATCAAAAGGTGCTTAGGCCACGCTCAGCAATCTTAAAGAATATATTGTACCGCCGGCTGTCTCAAACCCACAAGCTTACAGAAAGCAGTGAGCTATATTCAAGGGATCGTCGCGGGAAAACTATCAGTGAATTAGAAGTCGACCGTTTATAACTGACTTCCAGCCAGGTGGCTTTTGCCAAGATGATCATTCGTTCTCTATATTTATGTTCAACAGCCTCGTCGAAACAGTCTGGTTTATGTGGTTTTCTATCTGAATGGAGATGACCTGCGATCAAACTCCAGTTACCATTGTTGAACTAGTCACAGGAAACAGGAAAAAACAACATTTTACCGGTTAAGATATCGGTCACCCTTTGTTGATCACGCATTTCCCAGTGAAAAACTATCAGACCTCAACAACTGTTCGACTTCCGAATACGTGTCAATTTGGTGATGATAGAAATAATAAAAAATTAGTTCGCAAGACTATCGTGAAATCAGTCCACATTTAAATACAATTCGCAATTGAATTTCCGTCCTCAAGTAATGGTTATCAAAGGTGGAATTCGGTAGCGATGGAGAATGCGTGAGGTTATATTCTGATATATGTGTCTTATTCGTCTGGAGGACAAGATGATGGTCGCACGCGCATGAACGGCGATTACTCTGCCACTAAGCAAACCAACATTTTAACACAAACAATAACGTACTAGCATGATGAACCGCGAAGTTTGTGCATCGCACAGCAAAAGTTGCAAGTAAAATACCCAACGATAAACAGAATAATATTTTCACTCGTATAATTCGAACAATCACCTTTAATTATCGCCATCCTAGCTATTTACAACTTACCACCAGTGATTTTGAAAACCGTCTGGTTTCAGACTCTTCCACTGGTGATGTCACGTAATTATTATTAATGCGTGTTCGAGTGGAACACCCAGCTCAGAATTGTGCACAAATTCAGAACCATGCTTCAGGAAAAAACCTGCCTGGAAAGTAATCAGAAAGGTAATCGCGGAAATGAAAGAAAATAACTCTTGTCTGAGCTTTGCAACTTTAGGTGAATAAATAAAGCGGTTCCTACCAAAATACCATCAATTTCAATTGGCACGCAATAATTCGCCAAGTTACATAGCCGTCATCTGATTCTATTCACACTGAAGCTTTAGTTTAATCAACCAAATGGATAATCACCTAAAGTCCCTGTTGTTATCGCGCTGACGTTTTTGTTACTGGCTGCCAGGTCAATAGAATTAAAATTTCAAATAGCTAAGTGGTGACCGAAAATCAAATCAATAATTGGTTTGTTCTCAGGGAGTGATGAAAAACAAATCAACTGTAATTGTGCGATTAGGCGTATAAATAAGACTGAGATGTATTAGGTAGTTGATCGGAACCCAAATACATTTGTGATATCATTTGGGGTATGATTCACACCAAGAATTCTCTATTGCGGAGTCATTCAGGTAAGTATGAGAACCGAGTAACAAGCATGATTGACACAAATCTCTGGCTAATCATGAATAACGGTAATCTGTATCGTTTATGAAAGGTCAAGCAACAGCGAACAGTCATAAATGAGCCTTATTAGAACGCTTACAAGCCGCCACCTGTGTTTGGATATTACATGTACCGTTAACAAAACACCCAACTGCATTCAAATAGGCTAGGTTCTGGTGGGGGTTGACGGAATTACTGTGCCATTTTCTGCACTACTTTTAAAATGTGTCTAAGTTATCCCTGACCATTTTAAAAACGTCAGAATTGACCTTTCAACTGTCTTGTTACCATTTCATCCGCATAGGTGAGACGATTCACTTCACGCGGGCAGATTTGTCGGTGATATACTGCAGGGTACATGGAAGAACTGTGCACTACCCTAAGATTTGTCAGCTGAAATGCATTTGTCAAACCTTGTGAAAGAAACCCATGCTTTTACTTCAGTCCCACTACTTTTGAATCCAATTTATCCAGGCTTCCATCTCAAACCCAATCCGAAGTCATATTTTGGTGTTCCGATGACTGACTGAACACTTTTGACAAATGAAAACAGTAGTGAGGCGAAATAGCTTCCTCGTTCCCATTTTGCCTCTACAATTAAGAAAGCAGAACAAAACTAACGACCGGTGAGTTTGAAGCCGGTTTTGCCCTTATCAATTTCATCTTGGCAGAATGAAGACAGTTGTTACGATGAGCTGACATTTCCAATTTCGCTTGTCAACAGCAAAACTAAAACATGAGCGGACATTAGCTTAGTTGTACTAATCTGAAGAATAGATACTTGTGGGTAACATAAATGTTTCGTAAATTCAACAGTCGAAATAATGTGATTAGTCACATGGACGATGAGTTGATTTCGCCAGCATGCTTCGCTAGCAAAAGCAAGTAGATTATATGGTATTATAAACAATGCCTCATTGAATGCTGGTGGTTTCCACTTGGGATTTTACGGATTTGGACTCGAATGAAAATAAAGCTTCAAAATTTTATTCTTCTTTCTCAGCTGGATGCAATTTTGAGGATGGCTGGCTGGCTGGCTAGACTTTATAAAGTTATCATGTGCAGTATTAAAACCGAAAACGAAAATATGTTTTCAGTATTTAAGTTTCCAGGCTCCACTCCAAAAATCGATAAAGAAGATTTAGTTAAAATGCTTCCGTGCAGCAACAAACATTCATGCTTTCATGATGCAGTGAAATTGCGAGTCACTGAAAAGCAACGGTTATCTCGAGAGATTTATCGATATCCACAGATAAAATAAAATTAAACGCCATCTATTCGCTGTGCCTCACAGAAATTCGTTTATCTTAGATGGGGTTCCTTGATGAACTACTTCATGGTAGAAGTATTTTACGGATTCATATGAGCCTTAAATCGTATGTTGCGATCTACGCGACTTGAACTGTTTTTATGCACTTAAAAGACGAACTAGGACGACCATGAAAATTGCAGCTGGACAGATTCTGTTTCACATCAAATCTGTTCGTTCATAAGCGCCTGTGATGACACGTACTTCGACAGAACGAACCAATGTCAGAACACATTCCGGAACGGCTGATACGCACGTAGATGCCAAGTTATTCCTGGTTTCCGTTCGGATTACACGGTCTTCTATGTGCCAGCCAGCTGAGAAAAGGAAATAAAACATCAAAGCTTTATTTTCATTCGAGCCCAAGTCCGCGAAATCGCAAGTGAGGCATTGTTTACCATACCATATAATCTACTTGTTTTTACTAGCGAAGTGTAATGACGAAATCAACTCATCGTCTGTTTGACCGATCTCATTTTTTGATTGTTGAATTTACGAAACACTTGTTACCCAAAGCTGACTGTCTATCAGACTAATATTTTTGTGGCTGACAAGTGTGACACTAGACGTCAACGCATTCCAGTAACTGTACGGGCAAAATAAATACTAAACTGAAATGATCGTAAGCTTACCCAAGCGCATATCCACACGGAATTGTTCAATGCAAACATGTTCCAAAAAAGCCAGCCATCGGAGACAAGCCATTGCAATATTTTGTGTAATTCTGGAAGAGTAACAGATACCTTGAAACGGGACAAAGTTCAACCAGCAGACACGTTTTTGTGACCGAGCAAATTTGAGCGAAAAGAATACTAGCTCCTATCAATTTGCTAATAGTACAGCTCACTGTGGGCGGAACGGAATACAGGTGCTTACAAAAAAATATTAGGAGACGTTTTCATTTTGCTTAAACAAACAGAAAAGAAAATAGACCAATCCATAAATTGTCTGTTCTCCTCTGTTAAACTTCAGACGCCGAGCACGATATTTCTGAGGGATGCCTTGTACAAAAAAGCAATGTTGAAAGGGACTGACCTAAGGATTGATGAATAGATGTTTGATTCAAAATTCCCACTGAGCTCGTTTAGACTAACAAGCAGTGGCGGACAAGCTTATTTCAGTGATTTTTAGGCAGGAGAATGCATTGCATTAGACTAGGCAACATTTCAAAGGATTGGATTATTCAACTGAGTTTATGGTTGGGGCAGGGAATGTTGGTGTTCCATGCATGACTGCACAACGGATGAAGGTATTATGCTACTTATCACCGAGAAATCTGTTCAGTTAGGCAATCAGTACACAGAAACGCTCTGTGGAATAGATAATTTATCCATTTTCATAGAATTTTAACTCTGTGTGAAAAGGAACGCGAGTACCTGCTTCACCAACAGAGCAGAAGTGTGCACGGAAGATTCTGTTTGTTTCAAAGCGCATAAACACTGCTTAGATAGGACTTCAAACAGTGAGAAAGATATTCATCGAAAATGACTATCCAAGTTGATTAATTGATAAGATAATGTAGATTGAACGGGAAATTCCCCAGAGGGTGATAGTGGGGAGGATGTTAGGGTACATATTTTGCTGTTCAAATGTGACATGCTGGTCGAGATAGCAAAAACAAGAGTAAAGGGCCTTATTAGTGAGAGATTCGAGGCTTGTTCAAGTCGTACTTCGTGATGCCACTAAGGTTGATGGACAAAGTTCCTGGTTCTGCATCCGCGTTTTGTGTCCGATCATTCGCATGTTCCTGTGGGGCAGTCTGCATTGGAAGCACAACCAGACGCCTGTCTGAAAGCACGATTGGGCACAGAAACAATTAAGTCACTCAATAACTCAATGGTTTTACTCCTAGCACAGACTGACCACTCCGTGAATGAGATACAGACATTTCGGACCTTGCAACAGGTCTGAAGTCAACATTCAAGGTTGGGAAGATTTCATCCGTTAGGTATAGTGGAAACTACACCGATCCAACTTCACAATTTCTGACTGCGCGCTTCGTAACATTTTTTGGTTGTTGTTCAACTATCCTGGCCTTGTCTTGACCGCAATCAAAACCCTAGACTAAGCAATGATTAGCACAATCCATTCAAGGTTTTCGGGGTATGCATAAAACACTACAAATCTCCTTTCTACCTATATTTTTGCTTGATCAATCTAATTTCTTAAAACGATTCCAAATATATCGCATTGTAAAGAGGTGAGCGTGAATCACTGATAAATGATAGTAGTGAGGATGCTACAAAAGGCAATCAAGAAAATGGTCCGGTTTCGTACAAGCACAGAATTCACTGGATTAGGGTGATGAATAAAAATTGGAAATAACCATGTTTTCGGGCTTTTCAAGACAAGAACACGTCCACCTGTACCTGTCGACGGTATTCGATATGCACAAGAAAGCCTCCGGAAGCGCGAGAGAACAATTAGGTTGATTTCACCCAGGTCTTTCCTTATTAATTACTTTAATGACTTCCAGTTTCACAGAAAGCAGAATAAAGATTTGGTTTGTGGTATCAGTTCACTCACTCTATGATTCTTCTTAGAATGCATCGTTTGTTTCGCTGTTATTTGTGGGCTGCCAACGAGATTAGGAAAAGTATCACGTCGAAGTGCTCCTTTACAGTTCAGTGTTGTACAACATGAGAGCACCGTACCGTTGTTTCATCACTAGCTCTGTCCAAACTACCAACTCCAAAATTGGATCAAAGGGAGATTAGAGCCAAAAAGAACAAGTGAGACTTACACGGGCACAAAAATGAGCGAACTGTCTCTCAGCACTGTTAGCACTCCTAATATCAGTTTTGTGCTAGCAGATTCCATGTATCAATCAGCTGCATATGTTACGGGCAATCCCTAATGAAAAAGGGTGTCTTTGCGCCTTAGATGATTCCGAAAAAGAATGAAATACATGTACAAAATTTCCAGTGTGTTGGTGTGTTAGTGTAACTAAGCTGTTCGCGAAGTTAACGGGGTTTCAGCAAGTGTGACGTGAAATGTCTGATTTGATTTGTTTATTGTCAAGCTGTGTAGGTCATGTCCAAAGCCTTGGTCGTACTTAGGCTACCTGCACAGATGACATCTATCAGTAGGGGTCGATTGCTTCGATCTAGCGGTCCGTGGCCGTGCATATCAGTGTCAGATAGGTGGAAAATCACGGGGTGAATTCCAACAAACCGTTCAGAATTTGCCCGGTAGCCTAATGGCTAACGCGTTTGACTAAAAATCGGTACTTTGTGAATAACCCTATCAAGTTTGACAGACTTTTCATGGTGATCTTGAATTACCATTTGCCGCGGCAGTCTGGCGGTTTTAAGGAACCATATCTTCGTGACACCAATGCAAACTAATTTTACAAACAGTTCAACGGGAACTAACGTGAATCTATTCACCTTTGTGTATTATTGGAAAACCTTAACACGANTGCTAGCAGATTCCATGTATCAATCAGCTGCATATGTTACGGGCAATCCCTAATGAAAAAGGGTGTCTTTGCGCCTTAGATGATTCCGAAAAAGAATGAAATACATGTACAAAATTTCCAGTGTGTTGGTGTGTTAGTGTAACTAAGCTGTTCGCGAAGTTAACGGGGTTTCAGCAAGTGTGACGTGAAATGTCTGATTTGATTTGTTTATTGTCAAGCTGTGTAGGTCATGTCCAAAGCCTTGGTCGTACTTAGGCTACCTGCACAGATGACATCTATCAGTAGGGGTCGATTGCTTCGATCTAGCGGTCCGTGGCCGTGCATATCAGTGTCAGATAGGTGGAAAATCACGGGGTGAATTCCAACAAACCGTTCAGAATTTGCCCGGTAGCCTAATGGCTAACGCGTTTGACTAAAAATCGGTACTTTGTGAATAACCCTATCAAGTTTGACAGACTTTTCATGGTGATCTTGAATTACCATTTGCCGCGGCAGTCTGGCGGTTTTAAGGAACCATATCTTCGTGACACCAATGCAAACTAATTTTACAAACAGTTCAACGGGAACTAACGTGAATCTATTCACCTTTGTGTATTATTGGAAAACCTTAACACGAGTAAACCTAATAAAGAATAACGCAGTCCGTGTGAACAGTCTGACCAGTATTATGTGATGCACTTACAAATGGAGATGACTGATTAGAATGTGATCTGCGAAGTCTAGGAAATAGCTATTGAGACCGTGGGGCCGAATACGAGTGATCTGCGCCAAATGACAAATTTAAGTTGAGTTTTAATGATATGGCTGATAAGTTCAAAATGATCATGATCACACACCAATGAAACCTTCCAGTACATGTGCGTAATCAAGCTTCATATGTGTGTTGGGCATAACTGCGATCGAAGTCAGTTGTACGGAATTGCTGAGATTTTTGATAAAATCATTGAAACTATTCTGTTTTTCCCGGAACATTTGGTACCATGAATGTAGAAAGATCTAACCGGACCGGTCAGCCATAAGCGAATTTACAAACACACTGGGAATGGGAAACGTGATCCTTTCAGTGAGCATACTCGATGGTCATTATTTATTCAGCGTTCTGTTTCACGAGTTCATTCATTGAACATTCTGGGAAGCAGCAGAATAATCTGCTTCCTTTCCAAGATGAGGACTGTGCCTACTTGTTGGCTGCGGCAACCGTTGCCGCTTGGTCTAAGGGGAATCATACGACAAAACGGACACAAATATTCTGATATTTATGCGAATAAAGCTCTCCCCCCATCAACTAAAAGCATAAACACTTAACCACTTGTTATCATTACTCAACTCACCATGAAGCGCTGTACAGTTCAGCAGACCGTCAAGAGCCTTCCTGATATCCTAATGGTTAAGGCGTTCGACTCAAAATCCTATTGACTAACCGCGTATGCAGACTCATATTGATTCATACCAGATCGTATTGATCTGATTGACTTCATTGGTTGTATTAATGCGCCTAATAACTTCAGAGAATTATTCAGTGTGCTTATCTCCAAACGTCTTGGGATTTACCAGGACCCAGTGTGCACCAAACTGTCGCTGAAGTTCAGACTCCGCATAGAATATTTTTGTTTGATAGCCCGTGGTGTAGAAACCGTAATTCAACCAGCGGAGGACACGCGACACAAATGCGTTCACAGTGTCCATGCGTGCATGTGAACTGCTCTGAGGTTAACGACTTATTTCGCATTTGGATCATTTCAATATTCGTCAAAATCTCGCAAAACCAAAACCATGAAATTTTTCAGTTCAAAATTTGGATGTGCCGAGTAATTCAGACTAGCCCACAGCAGTAGCGGTGGCTTTGATTGGGCCTACAAATTACTTTCGGTAATGGTGGTTAAACCGTCGGTATCGGAACGTTTTATACACAAGCTAGCCGTGCGATTTCTCCTACGGTCGGTCATTCGATGTTTCGGGAGCCCCTTTATAATCAAAGAAAATTTCTGAAATATTGTACACCTGCTGATTAAGAAATAGATGAAGAATGAAAGAAAGCGTTCGCCGGCAAGTTCCCACTCTTGCATGTTTTCTCTAATTTTGGAAAGCCACAGTCAAATCAGACTTCAGCTTATTTCTTCAAATCGTTAGTGAGATAAGGCCTGTTTGACATGATTCAAGAGACAAAATACCAGAATTCAAGACCGACTGGCCACTGACTATGATCTACAATGTTGTACACAGTGAGGTAGTTCTATTGTCCATTCAACGTTATTGTTCGAGGAATTACCAAGCAAATGTTAACCTTTCCTGTTCAGGAGAACTGCCCCTCTAAGTGCATCGCAAAGTGGCCCAAACAATAACATTCTTGTATTGTTTTAAGATTGTCCCTTCCGCATGGTTGTTCTCCTTTTTCGTCCGCTCGTTATGCTTAGGCTCCGTCTTCCTCAGGTAAACGGAGCTTTAAGGTAGAAGCCAAAAATGGAATACTGTTGAATGACGTTCACCAACGAAAGTACTTGCCTGAACTCCACGCAACAAATAGAAAAACAGCTTGAAATTGGTGGTAGAATTCGTACGTTTTCCTAAAAGATTCGAAACACTTCAATACTTTTGGTCTTTCTAGTGTGACCGTCGGCCATTTATGGGATGCTGGGTTAACTCCTTTCTTCGAACTAAGTGAAGTCAAAAATTTGTCCTGGTCTGCATGAGCGAAATAGCAATTTTTCTTGGTTTAACTCCCAGACCGCTCATCCTTCTCGAGATCTGCATTTTTTCATCAACCACAAATGCTGAACTGAAACAGAATCGAGTAGAGTCAGACGACATTATTCTTTTTGATGAACTAAACTACATCACCTTATGAAACGTCAAAAGTGCCTTAAGACTTGATCTAGTTGGTCACTTAAGGATCAAAATTCGGATAATTCCGTTTATTTAACGTGCGCTGAAAGTAAAGTACGTCACTACTTTTTACAGTTCACGGAATATCTTCCCACATTGTTTTGACAAAGCGAGGATTGATTCTGGTAAACCGCGTTCATCGTTGCAACACCCTTTAGCCTAGTAATAAACAAAAGTTGTTTGATTAGTTTTGGAGGTAAAATGCTTTGATTGTCTGAACCTATCACTAAATCGCTACGGACGAATTTAACCAGATGAAATGTTTCTTTTCTATTTGTTTGATAGGATTTGTTATCTTTTGTTGTTCGTCAATCTCCGAGCAGCTAGTGACAACCGAGATGGATATATCACGTGAGTGGGGCGTGTAATTCATCGGGCCTGTGATAAACTATTTTCGAACGCACATGGCCAGAGTATAAAGATTCCTACCAATTTTAATACATTTCTGCTCAATAGCTACTTTGCTACAGCGTGTCATTAATCAGAGACGGGAAAGAATATATGGCCAACATACTTCTTAAAAACCATAACAATGCGCTTGAAATTTGGGAACTGAAATCTAAGACACGGAGACCATGTGGAACTTCTTGATTTCTCTCCCAGATTGCACCGACTTTGGTGGTAACCACATTTTCAGTTGTCTGCCATACTTTGTACTCTCTGGATAGCTGACCTCGGTTTATGTTCATGCACTTAAGACTACGAGTGCTAGTGGCAAACTAATATGGGGTTATTTGTTGCTATAGGTGACCCTAAGTCTTTATTTATTGGTCCGGATTTACCATGAAGTCCACAAAGAAGATAAACGTTTATTGTACATTATCCTGCATTATTTCGGACTTATGTCATGATAATTCAAACTTAGGGCACAATAATCGGGCCATAGAGCATATGAATTCGGAAAGATCAAGCCAACTTCACGTGCCATCTGAATGGTCCATTGAAATGTGGCCCTGGTTCTTCTGAAGTAAGACGAACAATGCACAAATCACACCGCTGCACGTGCGCGCGTCGGTAGCGCCTGATGTTAGTGCGTTGCTTCATGGCGTGGCGGCAGAAGCAGATAGGCATGATATTGTAACAACGACTGACCTCGACTGGGTATAATCTCTCGCGGCGATCGATCGCGCCGATCGGTAATCCGAGATGACCTATAGCTGGACCATCACGTGCGTCGCGGGCACCGCACATAAAATCGAGTGGAGTGCATCGAACGGCACAGAGTCTCGGCAGGGAAATAGAAGATGACATAAAGTTAATTAATAAATTGAAGCTGATTTCCGGCGTTTATGTTTGGCATAGTCTTTGTAAGCCCACTATAAACCTTTACATCGGTTACCAGAATTATTTGTTCATGCATAGTTATCCCATATTGTTCAAAAAGCAAAATGCTTCAGTTAGAAAGGAACAGTGAAACATGTAATACTACCTGCGGTTATCACAAGTCTTTCAGTGAAAACGAACCATTAATTGGTATCGAATACTATTGTCTTGTGATGAAAATAAATGCAGTTCTTTTATAACCCTCCTTATGGTAATTGTATTTGCCGGACCCGATATTTAGTCGAATTTCAAACAGTATTTTGTTATTCATCTTAAACACGTGAAAGATCGCCTAACTATTACCGCGACATTTCAATCAAAGATTCTCTTTCCGGTCATCCCTACTGACTTTTTGAGTGAATTCGCAAATTTCTGTACCTAACCATCGATCCATTAGTGACTGAAACAAATGTGAACACGTGAATAGTTTATCCAGATTCCCGATAACCGACGTTATTGTACAATGAATGTTCTTTATTATAGGCGATCTGGTGAAGTCGTACTCTGAGCTTTCGAAATGGTCATTCATTTCCAGTTGCGAGAGTGAATATAATTCAGGCCTTCCTATATAATGCGACGGACGCATTTTCGAAGAATGGAAAAACCACTGACGTTGCTCTCGTGCGCTACAACGACGACGGATTTGCAATCCAAATATGCATGATTCTCCAACTGAATGGTTCATTCCTTTACTGTGTGAACAAATGTCGCGTTTTTTCTCGGCTGATGCAATATCATCCACTACTCCTTCCCAGTGTAAAAACAACTAATTCACTTCAACTTTGTTCGATCCCGACGCACATGCAGAAATTAATCACTCAGGAAGCGCATGGCGACAGTATGAAGAATCAAGTACAATCATTGACCAGGCAATTGTAATATATAATTTGCCCCCAAACCTTAACGAATTTAAACAACAAATTCGAGCTTGTTGCTGCATGCTGAAACGTGCATAATTTTGGCGAAGCATTTGTATCTAGGCTTTCTGGAATGAGAAACCTAAGCCGTAGTCAAAAAATTGTTTGAAAGACTGATCTCTAAGGCGGGACATTTACTTCCACATTCCCAGCATTTTACAGACGGATTTATTCAAGTTGGGGTGAAGTTTACCGAGGAACGTTCATCAGGAAAAATGGATTTATAACGTGTTCAGAAACATTCATTAGACTTCGAAGTGATGGGATGGAGGCAAAGTGTTGTATTTATCCTCGGAAAATCCACTCACTGGAGGCTTACAAGTATTCAGTTGCAAAAGTCTTGTTCGGATAATTCATTTGTTAGTTTGGTTTTCCGAATTATTATGTTCTATGGCCTACTTAATGTCCTAAGCCCGCATGACATAAGTCTGAAATAGTACCGGAAGTGGCGTATTTCTGTGATGCATTTCTTCCAATGGATAACGTGGGCAGAAGAAATTAGAATGTCAACCTCGTCCAGATGCACTTATTCAGCTATAGTAGTTTTTTCTGGCCTAACTGTGAAACTTTGATGCAAACTCACTGAGTACTTCTCTCTTATTACCCAAATGAGCAGAAAGCGAACAGCGTTTGAAAGTAGTCCTTTGAACAAATAACAATCGGTTATAAGAATGGAATTTTCTATAATTCTGAAAGTCTATGTTGGTCGTAGCTCAGATTGTTGGTTTTATTGAGTCTCTGATCGCGAAGCTTGAGGCTTAGTTTGCTAACGTTTCATCACCAGTCGGGGTGACATTGTCAGTGCATGTGAGCAGTTGGCGTTCATCTGCATTTGAGACGGTATGACCTCTGCCTATTCTATTTAACTTAATCTTATGACTAAACGTTTGTTTTACCGGCTTTACCTTTAATCTCAGATGAATAAAGTTCGACTTGAGTGGCCTGATCCCTTAAGCTATAGACATGTTTTTCCATTTCTATTATGAGTACTTGGTGATGAGACTTCGTATAGTACGGGAATGCTTGCCATCTAAATGTCAAGCTTGGGGAATCGAAGCTCAAAAAATCCAACGGATATTTGTATCTCGCTGGTTGTCGAACTTTATACGTCATTCCCCCAATTTACATTAGATTGCCCTCACAAAAAGAACTTGTACTTGTGACTTCCCCATTCATATATATTGACACTTGAATTGTTCCTTACTCCCTCATCTCATCCGATGTTAAACAATACTCACCAAATTCTTTACATATCAGCGAAGCACAGCCAATCCTACTACGTGACCCAGTCCTCTGTAAACAAAATCCATCAACGTAGACTCGGCCTTTGCTAGTGAGTTAGCACTATTTTTTAGTGTACAAAATTTAATCTCTATCTTTGTTCACTGCAGCTGATGACCGAATATTTGGTAGTTATTAGATCGTTTCAAGTAAATGGTTGAAAAGAATACTGCAACGCAATAAGGTCTTGCATTATTATTTTTTTCTCTTGTTCAACCAATAACTGTGGCTCACTTCTGTATTATCACCAGCGCAATTAGTGGCACCTAGCGCTCGTGCCCGGCGACGTAAATTTGGTAATTAACAAAACTTTACGTGTTAATAATCTCTATCGGTGCTGTGAATACCCTAGGGTTTATTACAAAATGGTCACAAGAGTGTACTTTTCAATACTAGAGAATGATCGATTCGTTGACTGTGCGCATCGTGTATCCCAACGACGTGGAACCATTGCAAGTTCTATTTTCAACAGTTAGCACAGATTAGATAAGGGCTACAACCCACATTTTGTCCCGTATGCATTGCCGCTATCACTAGAAAAAAGTTTCTGGAAAAGGAAAACAGTATTTATCTCAATGACAATCCACGAGCATTCTGATTTAATTCGTAACTCTTTGCGGTCATTATTCTTCAATGAGTCGTTACAACGAAATATCAACAGGCGTTCATTTTGTGCCGGGTAACAGCAAGGGTGACGCCAAATTCCCGTATGCCACCAAGTATGGACGGGCAAGCAATAAAAATATTCCAGTTATTGGTAAATTCCTGTGACAAGTTTTGCCCCCAACAGTTCAGACCGGAAAAATTTTAGTCAATCCCTTAAACATCCGTTTATGGCTGCATCCCAGTCGTCCAAGCAGGTAGTTTGCGGTTTGCGAAGAAAAAGTCAGCGATCTGATCTCTCTTTACTAGCATCTCCCCGGAAAACAAAAATTTATCCGGTAGGTTGTTGACTACCAGAAACATTCGGCTCCCTGTGACAGCTTAGAGATTTGGATAAATACGAGGTGTCCTTGGTAATTAAATTTTGTTTATCTACTTCTTGAAAAAACCTGAAATACTTCTGATGCCTCAAGCATCTCTTCTAACCGAGGTGCATTTTAAGGGTGCATATGTGATATTATATCGTGCAGGTCACATTTCATACAACCTAAGCAAAATAACGGAACTTGTAAAATGTTTTTGAAAATGTAAGATTGAAGCCGTTCATCGGTTTATAAAATTTCGTTCACATTAAAAAGTATTTTATGAAAATAGATTCATTGAAAAGAATAATAAGAGAGCATTTACAATGCAATGCACGTCTGATTTCTTTTTCTGGGTATCTTTATTTGTCCAGTTATGTTTTAGAGTGAGTAATTCGCTGTTAGATGCAACTAGCAGTATCCTTTGGCATGGTTATTCCTTTGGATCACTAGAGCAGCTCAAACGATGGGAGTAGCCCTCCAATCGTTTCGGCTGAAACATGCAATAAGCCCCAATTTCTGGAACCTCGGCTCAGAGGTGGATGGGTCCATGTTCTAAAATTGTGACGGAATTAGTTGGTTTTCTTACACTGTCCAGTAAAGGGGTTAACACGTTATGCTCTGCATTTCAAGAGAAAGTCTGGTCTGAAATCCTACATTATTCTCTTTTGTTTGTTCGCAGTTTTCTCATTTTTCGCTAGGTGCTAATTTGTCCATTGTGATTGAAGGGATTTCGCCAAATGAATTGGCTTGATGAAGCTGTTGCAAACATACATCACACGGAACAGTGTTAGTTGAATTGATGCAAATGATTAGCCTCGACAGCTAATTGACGGTAGAAAATAGAACTCAACGCATACAAACAAACCCGTCAGATGGATGGTAAAATGTCTATCACTCCATCATCCCCCCGCCCTCAAAACTAGTTGATTACGACCTATTATTTTCAAGGAAGCTGACTAATGTACCCGAAACGATACAAGTTGTTAATCTATGGGGAAGCGAATGTGTTGTTTCAAGCACAGAAAAACAATTGAAATTAATTTGGAACTTGGAACGCGGGATTTCCGTATGCCTGTGAGTGGTCCCGCTTCTGATATCTCAAAGTGTTTTTTGAAACTGCAAAATTCACATCCTCAGAATTCAAACAAAAAATGTCCGAATCAAAAGTTTCTTCTAAATGGATGTACTATTTGCTAGTATTTCGCTATGTCTGCTAAAGCTGTCCACCCATCTGGCACGCACACATCTAATTGAATGTGAGAAAAATGATTAACAAGCTAATGTTCAAGGAAGTGCAAATCTAGAAAACCGGAATACAGCCTGTATGGATGCCGTACTTTTGTGTTTGCAGACGACTGATTATTCATGTCCCTTAAATATTGTTTGAATTGTCCTTGCCGAGATGTCCGCAAATGCACACAAGTTTCTTTTGACCTTCCGCTTTCACAAATGTTCGTCTTCCCGTTGGAGGTGAATCGCAGAAGTGCTCAGTAAGAAAGGGCACTTCTTGACGGTCACCGAAAGACAACAAACTGAATCGAGCCTCCAGCGTGTTTTATAATGAACAGAACTAAACGGTGCCAAATACACTACGGATTACCGAAAATGTCAGGCAGAACATATTGGCACATTTTCAATGACAATGTGTTTGATTTACTCAAATGAAACGTTTGAAAGATTCCACGCTTGACAGAAGAAAAAGAGTAAACGTTCGTGTATATCTGTCAAATGTTCTCAGTAGTCAGTCCTCCGTCTGATTTTGGTATCACACCAGTTTGAAGCGCACTTTGTTTTCTCTGAGTAGTTGTATAAGTTCCTCCCGAGAGCAACCTGAGAAATAGTAAAAAACAAAAAAATGAGTTGATCGTATCCTGGAGACCGTGCTGAAATTTGGGTAAGAACGTCATGACAGTCGGTTTGGACGTTGTTTTTTTTTACTGTTCTCGTCAGTTTTCTGCCTAACGACAGTTCCTCTAGGGTTATAAAATGTTGCTGGTATTTCTGAAATCATAAAGTTCGAGACTAAGAATAAGTAAATTACTGTGTTCCATTGTAGGTAACCCGCGATTGGCACGTGGCACGCTGATTTCTGGGTGCGAATGATTCAAATGTGAATACTCCCATTGGTGACCATTAACGAGTTTGGTGAATATAACCGGTTTCATTCGGTCACATGGACCCAGTGGGCGCTATAGATTGATTGTTAAACGTAGTGGAATGTTTTCATTAACGAAGAACCCTATACGGTTTACAAATGGTTCACTACCGGGCACAACACCAAATAAACCAATAATTAACGATAAAAACAATGTACACCTGATTCTTCCCGCCTAAGAACCATACGAATCGATGACAGATAAACTATGGGAAGCATACCCGAATAGCCCCATGCAAGAGTCGTTCACGGCCCACAACACAACACTTTTATGGTTTCTATTAGATGACTTCCACGTCGTCGTTGCATGGAGAATTACTTGCAGTAAGGAAGCAAATTAAAAAGATGGCAGTTAGATGCCTTTTACTGGATATTCACTTACGCCATAAGGTTTCGTTGGCCAACATATATCAGTCGAATAAAGTGTTTCCATGGTTAGCTGACGTTAGAAATTTTGAGCAGCCCGTGGTATCGACCGTAAATTAGGTACGCTTGTGTTGGCATTTCTCTGCATCTGTCAGTCGGCGTGCCCCGTAACTTGAAAATTACTCAAACACCCATTACTTTTACATCACTTTATTTATCACATAACAATCCATGGCATTCGAATGACGACTACAGTAACACGTGTTTGGTAGTTGAATATCTTTCCCAGTCGGCTCTGGTATGTTCCTGACGGAAGATAGTTAAACAGACAGCATTTGCCATCTCTAAGATTAGCTGTTGGAATCTCTGTACAGCAGATACTTTGGGAAGGATGAAAATTCGTTGTTCTCAGGTTCGTTTTCACAGCTGATCCATTGCCAGCTTATGCGATTCTGTCCTATTGTAAGATCCACGTCGATGGTTGTCGATGTGATCATGGGGTGGCCCGCTGTTGCTACTGCATTTATCCAGGTTAGAACAATCATTTGCATGGCATATCACACGAAAACTATTTTCTAGTCAAAATGATTTCAACGGATTTTCTAACCTCAGCTGGTAAAGAAAATCCTTATTATTTGGAAAACCAGATCTCAACTCATCTTCAATAAAAAGCTTCTTGAATCCCAGTTTAAAACAATGTCCAGGGGTGCTTACGAAGTGCATTGATTTTGCGAACATAACCGTTGCATTTGTTCTCCCTGTGAAAATGCGTGATACGATACATTGATTTTATATGAAATTACCATATTTCTATTATTTGTTCTTGTACCATGTTGATTTGATCAACAAAATCGTCTTGGTTACCCATGCTTAGGTATATCACATTTCGGGTGCATCATAACCAATTCAGAATAGCCTATCAAGCAGTACAGCTGCTTGACAGTAAATGGCAATGCTATCCGTATTGCTTGTCTTTACTCTGGTAGCTGCCTCTATATGGCGATTTATGGTGCAGCGAAAAGTACAGCCGGAGGGGCTAAATGCTGAGGTATGTGAACCAGAAATGTCATATTGTGCTGCCTATTGTATGTATCTCAATTGTTTGGGGCGATAATTTTAGATAGACAATTGTTACACCGGATCTAACGTTGCGCACATATCGCAACGATGAGAATCCTCCGTAGTCTTATACTGGTCCAAACCGAAACACAGAGTCATTCATGTAATACGTCAACTCAACAATCTTGTCATTATTTGGGCCGCAGAAAATCGCTTAATTTATTCGGGGTTTTGGGCTTCTGTTTCACGATAACCTTATTCTGCTTCTACCTGGAGGCAACTGGGTAAGTTCTGCCTAAAACGGCTACATTCTGTTTCGCGCTCAATTAGCTATTATGAGTCAGCCTTTATGCACACCAATAACACCGATAAGCAATTGTAAATCCACTGCTGAGCAATCAGTTGCATTCTAGGTGAAATCAGATGGAGCTATCCAGTCTTCATTATCATTAATCAAAAAATAGACTAATGCAAAATGAACTCCAACTGACTACTAGAAATTTCTGACCGATAAATCTGATGAGACTGATTTCAAATTCGCTAGATATGAAAATGCTTTGCTATACTACGTTTCCAGCTTTTGCAAATTAGGCAGTTGAATGACTAAAATGGTTTGCGAGAGCACCGTCAGACTGGAATAGATTTTGATCTGGTCACCTTTGTTGAAATACACCTCCAGTAAGTAGCTTCCGAGCCCGGCACCACAAAAGTTCTACAACTGTTGTGAGTCAAAATTATAAGCTTCTATTTAATTACTGTGGATGCAAAGGCTGAAAGTCACAGTTGCAAACTCCGAGTGTTTTTTCTGTCCTTCCGATCAAGCAGAGCAAGAATTCGTCCGCTGTTTCAAAACCAAAACAGTAGTTGAGTATTCGTGCAATCCACTGTCCCCACAACTCTCGAATCTATGTTTAACGTGTAATCTAAACAATGCGAATTCTAGATGGTTGTGTTAATTTCTTACACTGGAAATCATTCTTTATCTTTGATTTATTATCTTTTTTTTCCTTTATTAATGAATTACCGGCACATTTTGGACCACAGTGGAAGAAAACCCACATATACTATTCACTTATAGATTGTTTGTTCAGTTGAGGCAACACTGCACTTCTATTATGGGACATGATTCGCAGAGTTCAAGAAAGTGATGCAAACTGAAGGTGTAAGATGTTTTTGAAATAGGGGAATCTATTGCGCATTTATTGTAATAAGTTTGCGTATTCGTCTGAACTTGACTGGACAACCCTCAGGATTTTGCGGTACGCTTGTAATCACCTCTTCATACGGAAGTTTGATACCAGTATAGTTTTAAAAAATTCCGTCTAACTCACTGGTTCTCGGACGATGTGAACCGACTGAGTAATAATGTTACTTTTATCATCATGCATGAACATTACGAGGAAGACGGATGTACATCTACAATGTGTTACACACAACATATTAAGCCGGATATGAAAATTACCATACCGCCATGTGCAAATTGCTGGTAGATTTGGATTATATACATCCTCGGATCAACCGGTTTGACTTTCCCGCTTCGAACGGATGAGTTTTGGATTCACGAGAACAATTTTACTACCAGGTGATTCCATTGGTTTGTTATTAAACCCAAAAATAAAACTTGAACTCGCAGTTATTTTTTAAATAAAAGA
Organism: Fasciolopsis buskii; assembly: GCA_008360955.1. NCBI lineage: Eukaryota > Metazoa > Platyhelminthes > Trematoda > Plagiorchiida > Fasciolidae > Fasciolopsis > Fasciolopsis buskii. Next base: position 95,308 of record LUCM01004976.1, on the reverse strand, counting down.
GTGGATTTCACTATTAGAACCACCACCGTTAGTCTTTCTGTGTACTTTATTCCATCCTCGAACTTTATCCAAAAATGTTACTCGAAATTCTTGTCATGAACCTAAAAGTGATCTTTACATTCATTGAACCCACCTACTTTATACTGAACAGACAAAAATATGCACAGCTTTATCGTCTGACGATAGGCTCCAAAGATCTGTGTTTCAATAGCTTGGGCTTTTAATCAATATTTTTACTTGTCATGACCAGATCGGCGTAGGTGAGATTTTGCCGAAATGATTCCTTATTTAAGACCTGCAAGCAGGAATCCCATGCAGGTCACTTTAAAAGATCAGAAAATATCAACACATAAAAAGTAAACGTCTACTGCTGTCGAATATCTTGCCAGGTGCATCCGAGCATTACCGACGAACCACAATGGGAACTAATTACTTTGTAAACAGACAATTCTGTGTTCTAGCCAAAAGCGTTTGTCTCGTTGCTTCAAAATCTTGTGGCCTGAAACTGAAAGAACTTGATGTCGGCAAAGCCGTTTCACAATCCTTACTCCTTTGGATACTAACAGGCTAGAGATACCGAAGCCCATAGTGACGGAACGGTCTGATCAATTTACCGCCAGACCCAGGTAATAGACAGTAGCAAATCGTCTACCTAGTGGTTTAAAGCTTATTTTATCGAAGAGCAGTATTTTCTTATGGTTTTTACCATCTAGTAACAACCAATCGCATACATATTCTTCTCGTCATTCGTTGAAATTCTCCAGACTACCTATGAAACATGATTTCCTTCTACACTTAGAATTCTTCGTCTAATTGTGATGTACAACTCAGTTAAATCCGGCGTCTCGTGCATCTTTTCATGTTTACTTGGTCTGTGCAGTACTGATCGGAAAACCACTTACTGCAACCGAAGACACTATGCTGAAATCCCAAGTCGTTCATTTCACATTCCTAACTATTTGAACAAACAAAGCATTTTCTAGTTTAAAAACCCTTAAAAGGTTCAGAATTTGGCAAAAAAGAAGAGTTTCATTTCAAAATCTGGTTCTGCATTATTAATGGTGCAACTTCCATAGCACACAACGGGCCATCCATCCAACTACATGATTCTGGACCTGTATCCGTGTGATCAGTCTGGACGGAAGATTTTCTGAGACCTTTCTGTCTTTTAAATAATGGCATTTTAATGTTATTAGTTTTCTTCATTTCTATGCAACACAAACAACTGCAAATGTTTCTTATTATTCGGAATTCTAATCATCCAAAGATGTACCGCAAAGAAGGTAACCAGTCACATGCCAAGAATAATCACATTTTACCCTACCTTTTGTGATTTCCATTTTTTGGCAAATGGTGTATAAATAAGAAAGATAAACGGACGCCTGCCCACTAACTACGTTATGCAGTAAAGAAAGAATGAATTCATCCATTGAAGGCACACTGCAATATTTAACTTTCATGATCACAGAGGGACAATAGGGATATGGGTCGCAAGCAAATCAGCTTCGAAGTATATGGAAAAATTTATTCATATGACCATTATATAGATATATGTGCATACTCGTATATGAAACCAAAATGGGTTTTTAGCTATTTCCGAACGTCAGTAGTTGTGATTAGTGTTTTGGCATTATTTTCCCAAAATTGACGAAAATTGTCAGGGACAAATTGAGTTTCTGTTTTTTCCCTTCGTTATTATAAACATTACGAACCAAACTTTTCAAACCTTGACTCTTCGCAAATACCGATTGCATGCATAATTATCTCGCCGGTGTGTCTATCGTAGTTGTAATCTATAGAGCAAAATGTAGCACTTTTCACTAGCCTTACCTCAGGATGAGGATTTGTGACTCACGCCCGACACGCGAATACTTGCAAAACATTTATTCCACTTCAGATGGAAGTGCATATCTCTTGTGTCGCAGTCCACCGCAATTGGAATCCCAATGTCCTGCTGGCAACCGTGAATGGAATTCCAGCATTTAGATTGTTTTTCACGATGCTGCGTGTTTGATAAGGCAGTGTGACGACAAAAAATGACAACTCAGTGCATTTTTAGTTGGATCATCTTTGACACGCTCAACAATGAGACAGATTAGAACGCGATTTACCGATGTTTCTGGTAGACTTTCAACTAGTGCGTCGAAGATGCCACAATTAAGAACAGCATTCAAACCAGGCTTTGATGTGCAGATTTTCAAATATGCCTTTATTTAACAGTGCATAAATATACTCACGATTCAGGTAAATTGTCTTTTCCCGGGAGGAATTTGTAATGAGAATATAGCAGTGAAACAAAACGAGGTGATCATTCGGGAGAAGTGACTGATATTTCAGCCTCGTATTCCCAGAACCGTTAGAAATACGGAAAATGTTTCATGATACTCTCAAAATTGCTCGCCTCAGAAGGTTGTAAAACATTGAGCATTTCATTGATCAGATTTTGTCAAATACTCATGCTGCTAGTTCACTACAACCAAAAGGCAGAGATGCAAAGACATGTTTTTCTTTCATTTCGAGTAAAAGACAACGCTTTATGTAGGGGCTTACCGCGGTTGGTTCTCTCTCTTCCGAACGGACAGAGGAATGGAGTTTGGCATGTGAACGATATCTAAGATGAAAGATCCGGAAGTTCATCGGATCTTAAGATAAGCAACTAACGCCTACCGCTAAGCACGGTACCTACTTCGACTTATCGGCTTTTCTGACCATTGCGCACCGCATTGTTCGACATAAGGAGTGAAATATTTCCCTGAGTAAAGTAGTTTTTCTGGACTACTTCATGTAGCAGTGGATAAACGAAAAATTTTCAAAACAGCCATGAGTTCAACTCAGAAAACGACCGTGGTTAAAAACTCGCTATTCTTGAAATTTCATTCTTACTGTTAGTAAACCTTGGATATAGACAAACGTGTAGGAATCAAAGCCTATCTCGTACTTATCGCTTTCGATTCCGTCATCTGCTTCCAATCGTATTTTCGGTGGACCTCTTAGCTCTAGTGATATCCTTCACCAAAACACTTACCGGAGGATTATTTGCCTTCTCCGACTATACAGTTTTGCTCTTAGTATGTTGTTATTTTGTTTGACTAAACCACGATCAATGCTGGTGCGATGAATTAAATCCCGTCAAAAGTTCTGCATTTTGATGAAGACAGTGATGAAATTAGAGTAAATTTTATTGAGGAAAACATGTATGGTCTTTCAAATAGTATAGTGGTTGAAACAGAACAATGCAGGATTTTATAAATTGAAATTCACTGAGATAACACATGTCCTTGCTAAAAGCAGGATACACAATCAGTTTGGTTCAAAAAGAACCGTTTTGGCAATCTGCAAACCTATGGTATTATTGTTCAGATATGAATTTTTCAAGATGACAATTTGAAACCTTCCCATCAGTCTGCTCCTAAGCAGAACGCAAGCATGGATTAACAATGATAGTATAGAATGCCTCTCTGAATCACAAGCGGATGGATGCATGATCTGACTGTCTATGAACTGCGACCAGTGTAATATAAGCGGAGGATGCATCCCACAAATAGCGTTATTCCCTGATTCTATTTGTGTGTTTGTAAAAAAAATTGCATTTTGAATTAAGTCCCATAAGATTTACCCATTTTAGTTCATTCCCAGCAGATTCCTTTGCAGATCTTCCGTGAAGTAAGCAATTAACGAAGAAGTACAAGTTTTTCTGCGAGAATCTAGTTGCAAATCGAATCTATGGCCTGCAATTTACTTTATTCATACTAGATTAGCCGCGATAAAGATAGCACTCAATCGATTTTGCATACTAGATTGAGTGCGGCGAACCAGATGTCCAATCCGCCGTCTTATTTCTTGGCGAGAAGAGGCGATTTTCGTTAGCGGATTTATCATCAAAGTTTAAATGTGCCAAGCAAAAATCGCATTAATTCTTTCATTCCTTCTGATTCCACGTCGCCAAATAATAGTTATTAGTAAGAAATAGTATGTGTATTCGAAGGCAATAAATCTCTCATTTGAATTATATTTCAGCCTTTGGATGAATTAACGAATGTATGGCAGCAAAAAATAGGTAAATAATCTTCAAATAAATTCACGAAAATTCTGTGGGTAGGAAACAGGAAATACACGAATAAGAAAAATCCAAGCGCATTTTATTTTGCGTTGAGTTGAACACTGTGATACAGAAACAAACCGAAAGCCATTGGTTGACGACAAAGATGCACCAACTCAATGAACTAGCGTGGATTGGTTCCTCCTAGTTGAAATTTGTTAATACATAGAAGAATACATCCGTACCCCGATAACTCGAAACAAAAGGCAATGAAACTCAAAGAACATACTGCATTATTATCTTCCAGCACTGATTAGTATCAACTCAAATATCCCAGCTGTACTGTGAGTGTCTCTGGTACATTCTCGGTAAGCAAGTTATTGCCCAAAACAGCATTATCTGACGTACTATTTCAAATGACTGATAAAAGCGATCACGATCAACACAACACTTTCAAATTTATGTTAAAGTCACTAGTTTCTTAATTTGAATTGGCATTTTTACTCAAAAAGTCATAGTATTTACTTATTATAAGTTAAAGTTTATGAAAATGAAAAAATCTGAATTAAATTGCCTGAAAACTTCCATTGAGAGGAAATTGCCAATATAACAAAATGTTCTCTTCTCGACTAAGTTTAATCCCCTTAAAATTGGTGCGCGTCCCAGCATATTCAAACAGTACGTTCCTTGTATTCTTCCTTGTATTTCCTTGTATTTTATTGCAACGACCATACGCACCGATAGAAGCATCCTGATACCTTGCGAACTTTTGAAATCGACAACTAAAAGTGTTTTTTTGGTTCCAAAGAATGATGCTGATCACAAGAAATGCTGAGATTTTATGCATCTGACTCGGCCGCAGGCGCAAAACCAGGCAGTTTGATTTCGAACAGTAAAAGTGAATAATGAACCAGTGTCTAGGAATGTCAGTTATATGCCTTACTGTCGTCTTTAGTTCCACAAAGGGCATTCGTATTTTAATGCGAACAGCAACATCTAACCAAATAATCATCTAACGTCCTTTGTAAACAGGACCGATTAGAAGCTGTTTGAGGTAATGTGAAGCCCGTCTGCATAAATTGCTTACGAATGTGGTCCAATGATTTTTTATCTACTTGTGATTCGACAATAGATAGCTAATGTATAATAAGCATTTGGAAGTCGTTATCTTGTTAGAAATACGCCAGAGGCAAACTAATCTTTGCCGAATAGTTTAACATCATTCTTCCGATTTACGATTTGTTTTAAACTACCTAAGGAAGGAATTGCAATGGAGCACTTGGAAAATACCAAAGATCTGTTCGTGACATTATCAACTGTGAAAATCTGATGACCGCAAATTCGAACTACACTCCAGAGCATTTTGATGGATGTCACTAACAGATAAGTGTTCCTCTTGTGAGTAATCAAGCTGAGATTTTTGATTGTGCATAAAGCGCACTGTATCTCGTAAAAAATAATTTGTGCGGGTACCATTGAATGATTACCAGCACTATACAGAATATGATAAAGCACTAAGGAATTTTAAGGATCAACCGTGACTGATATTTCATTTAACCGATATTATGCGGTTCTGCATCCCACTACCTTTTCGGTCTTTCAGTATTATCCGGAGTTTATGGGATACAAGTCATCGTTGCGGGACCTTGTCAACAGCTGGATAGTCTTGTGCCACTGCATTCAAATATCATTGCATTGCCATATTCCACATCAGAGGGGAAGGATAGATGGCTCGAAAACTTTGTCAGGAACACTCATTGATCACTTTGCGGCAGTATCAAAAAATAGCTGCAACAAAGATTATTCTAGTTTGAGTATTGTACAAAAAATATTGATCATACGAGAAATGATCATAAGAAAGAAACGTTGCAGAGTACGGGCTTTTCTCTTTTGATTTATATTGTGCTTAACTATGAGCTTACATTAGGCGGTTCACGAAGAGAGTAGGGGAGTGAGTTTTGCACAGAAGTATATCCGCGTGTTTTATAGAGTACAATCAAATTCATTTTGAATTAAAACTTCCAAAAAGTTACTGTGTCTGTTGCAAAGTTTGCTGGCAGCAATATATGAAAGAACCTGGGAGTCCCTCTTAGTCGGTTCCAGGCTAAATCCAGACAGAATGAGACCTGCTATTAGTAAACCAGCAAAAATCACAGGAGACGAATATGGAAGTTGAATTATGTAGTGACTTTCTCGCTTTAGAACCAACTGTAAGAGACTTAGCCGTGGACCAACGAATTCATGATTATTCATCTAGAGTTTAGCCAGCTCGAAGGAAGTTGCAGTTTATTAAATATCAGACATCATTCTCGAATTTAGATGGATATATATTGATTTTCACTGCATCGTCTTTCGCATCGAGTGTGACTATTGTGTAAAAAGTATTCGGAGTACTGAAGAAATGTGCATTTGCTACATAGCCGTTGACACTTATAGGCCTGCCTGTATATTGTTGAGTGGTGTTCCGACAAAACGTGTCTGTTTCGGATGGGCGAGAATCGGCTTTCAAACGCTTCTCAAATGATGATATTGAACACTTGCCATGAGGTTTAGAATTATTTTGACACTGGTCCACAATAACCGACACAGTAAAATAACAGAAGAGTGAAAGACTTTCCTAATTTAGATGTGTTTAACACATGCTACAATCAAACGTGATACACTGGCTATCGCTTGATCGAAATATTGGGGTAAAATGAGTTTTATAAAATCACTTTCAAACTACTATTTTTGCAGCATGACGAAGCATCGTTCGGCACGAGGATTCCCACGAATTATAGCCATGTGACTAAGGTCAAGCACATCTCCACCTGACAGACCGCATAATCCTAATAGATCCTATCCTGCATGGGTCACGATAGACGATATTTATCTTTTGACACCAACTTTGGGGCTTTATACAGTGTTCCGTCAGAACCACACTACCTGAATAATTCAATAAAACGGAAAACACTAATAATGGCCAAACACATCCTTTTATCGGATTAACAAGGCTACTGCATTTTATCGACTTTGCACAACTCAGCGCGGATCGAACAGTTGCGGTTTCACTTCAACGGCAACAAGATTTTTAATAATTTGAGGACGACCAGAACAACACTTCGGTAGATCAAACCCCTTACTACTTTCCGTAATTATTTGCTTTCTCAGCAGCACCAAAATGTCCAGGATCCAAACAAGCGGCTTGTGAGTCAGTAACGAGAACTATGTGGTATGAGAATCCCTTAGGACCTCAATAGCAAACTTGTTAAGTTCTTTGAAACCTTTGGTTTACAGCATTAAGTAAAAAGAGATTTCTCTGATGAACATGCTCTCTCGATCGGTTGAAAATATTTGTGGAAATCGTTGGCCGCAGTGATACTGTTTCGCCACGCAATCGAATTCCCAGGTGGGATGCACGTGGAATGGCTCATTTTAGATAGGTAATACTAATAGCTGACAAGATCTATATTACTCACTTACCTTGTTTGTTTGTATTTCTGGTCTTGATATCTGTCCCGGTTTCTGTATTACCGCAATTGTTGTCATTTTGAGCACTTAAATCACTTCCCGATTGGGCAATTAATTTCCCAGGTGCTAAGAATAACACCGGAACGACTAGAATTCCATCAATCCACCGAGATGTGAAATCTCTTTCATACTTATACTGGTTTGGTATTGAAAGCGGGCATTTATCCTCCTCTTCCGAGTCCTGCTTCTCCCCAAGATCCCCATATCCTTCTGGGTCAGTTGACTCTGCAAGCGATGGAGTGCGTTTCACTGTTCCATTCCTTTCGGTTACATAACAACTGTCCACAAATATGTTTTTGGCAGTTTCCGAAATTCCGCGGTAATTTTTCACTTGGCCACTCTCATTCGAAAGTTTTCCAACCATCCTGGTATCTTTGTTTGTGTCTCTGCGCATCAGAATCATGGCTTCAACAAGTTCAAATAAGAAAATACAACTGAACCCAATAAACAAAGAACACAGTCCACCGACCTCGGAAAATAACTTTGCCAGAGAGAATATTTCCTCCTCGGTAGCCACTTGAACCGCCTCACTGCGAACCAGTTTTACACGAATTCGTCCAGGTTCAAGGTTGGCCTCGTTTCCCGTCTCTACTATTGTGTTGTGTTTGACAAATTTGGTCAGGACACAGGACAGTGGACAAGTGGCATATGATATTTTCTTCGCCTGGCACTCAGCACGTTCGCAAGCGGCCACGTTCTCGCATCCATTCATTTTATATGTCCACATTTCAATACTCGACGAGCAATTGCACACCTGCTTTACCTTCCGTGAGCATTCAGCCCAACCGCATGCTTCACGGCTGTAGAAGAAATGTGTACCGAACAGGCGAACAGTATGCTGACGAGAAGATTGTACAGTATTACTGTCTACTGATTTTGAGGAGGTTGAACCTGTCGATGGTAAATCATCCACGCCAAACGTACCCATCAAGTGTCTTTGCGGTTGTTGTTGTTGTTGTTGTTGTTGTTGTTGTTGTTGTTGTTGTTGTTGTTCAATCCGCAGTTTATCTAAGCTATCTAGTTCCCATGTGCCCGGAATGTTTTCAGATGTCTTCCAGCCATTTTGGTCCTCTGCTTGATCCAAATCCTTCCAATCCTCTTTGTCATCTACGATTTCAGTGGATGTTCGTCGCACACTGGGTGAATCAAAACATGGATTCCGAGCTGTATTCAGTCGAGACGTAACTGATTTTGAGATATACAGTGAAACCTCAGTGTTCGGTGCAAGTCCCGTTTGAATGTGGCGCTCGTATGCGCTAAACGGCAACTCACCTCGTTCGTGCAGAATGAGTGTGAAGGCTGTGAACTGGGACGACCTCGCCGAGGCTGACTGATTCAGTTCGATTTCCAAATAGGACCAGGATGAAGCGGCAGGATGACGTGCGTGCAGTTCGAATGTTGTGCACAAAAAGTGTTTCACATTTGGAACCTTTTGCCAAAAAAGTTGGAATAACCATCTTTCACAACTGTCAGCATGATGCAAACTCAGGTCAGTGAAACTCTAATAAAATAACCTCATTTTGACTCAAAACAGAATTTGTGATTAAGGCGACGAATACACGTAGAACTCAATAATTTAGTTCAAACGTTAGACCATCTTATATTTCATGTTAATGGTTGTCGAGGCCTTATGATAGTTGGACTTGATGTTTAAACTGCAAGTTTTTCATCTCCAGCCCGGCTTACGTCGTCTAGCCTATTTAAGGACACAAAAACGGACATAAATCCTCCATAAGTTTATTCAGTCAAGATGTTATTCCAAAAGTGTCCTTCCGATGCAGTTACAGCTAAGATGCAATTAACGTACACGGTTCACGTTGTGCATCACTGGATTTTAGCCTTCCTGCGGACCACCTAAAGTATACAAAAGAAAATACGTTAGGTACGATCTACAGCTACTCACGTTGAAATTCTTATTTTCTGCTATGAAACAGTCACCCTCAACGAGTATTTCACTAATTATCTGTTACTTTGGCAACTTTCATGTAGTTCCTTGTTTTGATATTTATCAACCCCAACAAGCTCGTCTTGTCGTTCGTGAATGCAAAATGTGAAATATCAGAAACCACAGTGCATTGGACAGTGCGTAGAGCAGGATGAATGCCGTAACCCACCAAGCATGCACACAAACGAAAAAAGAGAGACAACAATGTTGGAAAAATGTAAGTACATGGAATAACGGGACCAGTGGAAGTCAAGATCTTTCTATCATATCTGACTGCACCTGTATTAGAATAAACGACTAGAGATCTGAATCAACAGATGTAGTGTTACAAAACAGCACATAAGTAAATTTCGGAACTTAACGAAGGTTACCACTTTTTTTCTTCATTTGCACATTAATTTCACTAGGCATAATTTTCCAATAAAGTAACGAAACTTGTCTTTCAGGTAGACCACGGAAAAGATTTCCAAAAGCCTTTGGGTACCTAGATAGAAACCTAAAGATGAACCCATCTTCTAAATATATAAAAATAAATTCCAGGATTAGCAAAGTATCGTTACCTATTAACTGAATTCGATGTATGTCCAAATTCTGGTCAGATGCTGTGATATATAACGTTGCAAATTGTGCCAGAGTTAATAAACAATAAGTCTCTCCTCATTCCAGCCGTTGATCAACTTCCTGCAAATTGTCCCTTATTTCGATCAAAACTGGTACAAGTGCGTGTGAAAATTCGATCGAAAACATTTTAAAAAGTTACGAAGCTGTTACTTGACCATTGGAAAGGACAAATTTGTTAAAATAATAACAGGAAATAACCTGTCAGAAATGGTGAATACCATTCAAGAGAATATCTGCCCGGTTGAAAATGGTAACTTTCAACAGGCAGCATTCAATCTTGTACCAGTAACTGAATTTTATTTGCAGGTTTGACGGCCAGTGGACCGCTCATCAAGACAATACGAGAAAAACTTTCTAACCTGAGCAACAGAGAATGGCGTCACGAGTGCATAAAGCATTAGAAGCCAATGACTAGTGGAGTGAGTCTGAAACATGAAACGCAATCCAATGGGTTAAATGAAAAAATTCATTCACCTAAACGACAGTGTTTTCGATTAAGATCAACTTTTTGAGTAAAAACTTCCCGGAGATAAGTTGCTTACCCCAACCAAACTGATGACTGAACAATAATTCGACTGAAGGCGTTTCTTTTGATGAATACATAATTTTTTTTTCTGGGGCAATCGTTTTCCTAAACAATGATATTTTATGGGTTTCAAATTTTCTTTTCTACCGAAAACTCAAGAGAATCTCGATTTTCGTAGCAATAAAGATGGAGATGAGAACTGTTACCTTTATTGGATGCGATCTTTTGAATTATTCAGGAGTCTATTCGATTCAAATAAACGAAACAACCCAGTTCGGTTGCCTGCGTCAGCAATGCTTTCGTCCAATTCTGTCATTCGACGTGCAAAGTCCTGTTTACGAGAATCCTTCAGTCCGGTTGAGCAGAATCAAAAGTAATGACTTCACTGATTGATTGAATTTCACTTTCTATGGTAGTCAGTCCCTCAGTAATCGTAATCTGGGATTATACAGTGCTTCATACCAGCCACAGAGATTAGAGGGAAATTTAAACAAGTGCAATTCACAGTTCAACCCAAGAAATTTCACGGATACAATACGTGGCGTTGCTCATTCTCCATAGAATTCCGCCAGTAAACTGATTGAAGCTCGATTTCGCTCAATTTTTCGGGACGTTTTATATTTTTGGTCCCGAAGAAAGGCTTAACATGGTCAGCCATTTGAAGTGATTTGTTAATCACAACGGACGGAAAGCATAAAAGGCTTTGAATTTCCTAGTCTGATTCCAATACAATCTTAGAAGTGACTCAGTAGATCTCTGTCAACAGTTGGTGCTGAATCCAGTACCCTGAGGGGTTCCATTCCTTCGGAGATGTCACTTGGTTTTACTTGTTGTACGTCGTTTTGAGCCTTCCCATCGAAATATAGGTAACCGTTTCATGTTTCACCTGCTTTTGATTCTCGTGAAATGCGCTCCGTTTAATGCATACTTCAATTGGTAGAGGCAATTAGATGTGACTAAACATTCAAGCAGCTCTCTAAAATTGTGACTTATCTATCCAACTAGTTTGCAGTTATTCAGTGGATCATTCATACTTGTTACCAAACGGAACTATTGCATCCACCTTTCGTTTGACAATGTCAAAATGTTTGTTTTTTTCGTTTTTTTTCACACACTTTCTAGTCGAACGTTTGAAATATGTGTGATTAGATGTTTATTGCTGATTCATTGTCTTAAGCATTTGTGTTAGTGAAAAGTATTTGCTTTTATAGACAAATTCATCGCTCGACTTAATAAAGAGTTTGTTTCAATATAGTGACGCTCTTGAATATGAATATTCCTGTGTGGAGGGAGAGATCAATATAACGAATGGAGAAATTGTCACAAGGACATGAAATCCCAAAACAAAATCGTTGGTGGACACGCTTAAAGATATGCGAAGAAAACATAAAAATTCGCCCTTTGTTTGCTTTTTATATTTTAACAATTTAACATGTCTCCCGTCAACTGCCAACACATACGGTTTTGAGACGTAGTTTCCCTGCTTGTTTTCAGAGCAAAGCGACACATTTCTATGCAGCCTGTATCTCTGAGAGACAAGGCTACAAATGAATTTGGAAGGAACCGAGATAGGATTTTTCTGCGACATTTCAGTTGATGCCTATCATAGTGAAACTGGTTGGAGAAGATCGCCGAGTTTCACCACAAAATTTGACAAGGCACAGCAGTTCTTTATTCTCACGGTAATTTGTATTAATGTTATTTTGAAATGGGATAGAATCTAGCTAGCAGTATGCCCACATTTCACTCAACCATTCTGTCGAAGATAGGGTTAAAATAAACAAACCCCGTAACGATAATCAGCAAAGATATGTGCCAGTGAAATTGATGTAAATAAAACTACAATCCCGCGAAGAGCATTCCTCTTTAAATTTTGCCTTTATTGATCCGCAAACGCATCAGACCGTGCAAAGATGAGTTTAAATTGCGCCTATTCATTTGAAACTGCGCAAAAATCCAAGTCAGATGGACACGTTTGAGCAATTCGGGGATAAGTTTGCTTTCAACGATAAAACGTGGATGCTTCAATATCACGTGTAAAACGGATAGGAAAAATGTCAAACGACTGACAAGTACACTCAGAATCAAATCAGTGGGCAGGGATAAAAACGCGGCCAGTAACTGATAGTCCTCGACAAGGTACTTAGAAGTTCTGCTTAAGAGAATCAGGAAAAGTTAATGGTGCAGTATTACAGAAAGAGGATGTCGGTAGTCTTTGAAACAATCCGGATTGAAAACACATTATCTAAGTTGGTCGATACGAGGGCGAAAATGTCGTGGCACATTGGCTTTGGATAGCGGCCTGGATTTCATAGAAACTGAGTCTGTAGAGCATGATGAGTATGCAGAAGTGCAAAAAGCATTGACAAATTCACTTTTATATTCAGTTTGGAGCGGCAAAGTTTCTATACGACAGGCTTTTGTTGATTTCGCCGAGAGGTGAGGAATCAGCGGTCGTCAGAAATCATTGATAACTTTGAACATTTTCGGAAAATTACCCAGAATATCTGTAGGCTAGATGGAACCGAGAAGAAGATCCGACACAAATTTGAGTATACCAGTGGTGTTGAGAAATGATCTAGAGCCCTTTCTTTCCTGTCCGGGTTTACTGGACTAGGCTGTGAAAAACGTTCAGTAGACTAGAGTGTCACGGTCAATAGTTTGAGGCTTCTGAAAAAAACAAAAATGCAGTTTCGGTCTATGCATCCAAGAATAATCAAACCGCAAGCGCCGGATAAATACACGGGATAATCAGGGTGAATCTAATTGGTTTGCGGACAGACGGAAGAGAGCTTTGGCGCAAACCATGCGCTTAACGATGAATAAAATCAGTTTTGTCAAAGACCTGCGATGGATCAAAAGCAATGACGCAAAACTGCTCATCCGCACAAAACTAGTTAGTGCATTTTTCTTTTAAGATGGCAAGTTGATGACTTAAATCAAAAATCAAAAGGTAAATCAACACATTGGTGATCCACGTGTCACTTTGAGTAGCATCGTACAGGGTAGTTGGCCAACCGACGTGATGAAAAATAAAACATGATTTCTATTTGTAAAGACTGTAAAATAACCAAAATAAAGAATATTTCAAGATTATCACGACGACATGGAGAAGGCAGACTTGGCACAGTCAGTAAAGGCGACAGAAACGTAAACATAAAGTAATTCACAATCACCTAATCATGCATGTGTTTGTGGTTCGCGCAAGGCCGATAAAGACTTGGATTCTTGGTAAAAGACACCCGCAAACTTTATCTTTCTCATTAAGTCACGGCTGTTTACTTGTTTCTGACTCTCAGAGAGTCTTGATTACAAGTTAATTTTTTCTTCTGAATAGTTCGGGTTTTGTCGAATTAAGTGCGCCACTGGAGGCAAACAGAGCTTCAATGTTGCATCGCAAGTTAAAGACGGTAAGCATGGATTCGATAAACTGTATTTCAGCCAGGACTGGTGAAACCATACGGGAACGTTTCGGCTAGACCATAAAGTTAAGGGTTTTGAGGAGGAAAGCTGCGAATAGCAAGAGCTTATATGATTTTAGATACACAATTTCTGGTAATGTGTACAGATTCCAGTGGTATTGTGTTGCTTTGTTTGAACCTTTGTGTACATATGTGCCCTCATTTAAGTCAAAAAGAGTTTGCTCGCCATCCCACCAGAATAGAGATTCGGAAAAAGCCTATCGAAGAATGAACTTTTCGAATTCAGAACAGATATTGTCGAAGGTCAGTCATGATCTGTTCACGATCGTTGAAAATTCTGGCTTGGTAAGGGACAGTTGAGTTTCTGTCGATATTTATGGGAGAGATCATGGTAGGAAAGTTAGAATGTGTCCTGGTACGAGAATGGCATTTATAAAGGTTATTGTTTAAGGTATGAAACTGATCCGAACGAATTTATGTGCATATCTTTCGCACACGGATAGATGCATGTCACATCGCTTCGTGCAGAGTTTTTTCAGAGCTATGTAAGATGCACCACCAATAACTGACAAATCATGGCGAAGGGTTCTGAAATATTTGTTTACTGAGGCAGCAAAAGTGACAGGGGAATAAGAGAGGAGAGCGAGAAAAAAACTGATAAACAAATACAGAGATAGTGATTTGCTCAACCTGGAATTGCCTGAAACCTTTTTGTGCAAAGTGATAGCCTTAGAATGTTTACACATTTGGAAATGTGAGAGGATCGTCTTAAGTTATTATCAATAGTATTTGACAGAAGCTACTCTAGCGAGTGGTTCACTATTAGTGAAGGAACAGTCAGCTGGGCAAGCAAGCCGGGCAAAACTAAACACGTTGACAAATTAAGATTTAAGCCGGAACGAAGAGAAAATCATGAATGAGGGACAAGTTGTTGCAAAAGTTCAGCAAATCTTCAGCTCCAGATACGGAATGATCGAGAGCAACGTCATCAGCACACGTGAATAAATGACCATAAGAAATAGCAAGTAGGTCGATGGTGTAGGCTGAAGACAAATAAGGAAAAAGGACAGCTCATTAAGGAACTCCAGAATTATTTACCAAATGGGTATATTTTTGTTGTCCCAGTCTTGTACACTGAGTTCTGTTGGTGAATTAGACTGATAGCTATGCTAATAGTCGACTTGGATAGCCAAAATGTTCAATTTTGCAAAGTATTAAAGACCATGAAACAGAGTCGAATGCGAAGGAAAAGTCCAAGAGAAAAACGTCGGACAGATTTAATGCATGGATCCAAGGAGTTGGTGAAGTTATCAACCTGGAAATTCAATTTTTCCAAAGTGGGCCTGTTTGGTGTGAAGGCAATCTGAAGGCGGTCATTAGGCGCATTAATAAAAGAAATTAGACGACTCAGGACGGCGTTTTCTGTTATGTTAAGACCGTGAGATATTAGAGCGGTGGGACGAAAAAGTTTGGCTGGAATACTTGAATCACTGGATTCGGGGATGGGCACAATGTTGACTCGCCTCCAACAATCGGGGATGGAATGTTTTCGTAAGGGGTAAATGTACCAGTGAGTGAACTGGCATCGTAACCTAGGAAAAATGTAGATCCACCACCAGGACCTATATTTGTAGTTATTTTGATCGAGCAAAGAAATTCGAACACTTCTTAGAAATGGGTGCTACAACAGCGTATTCATTCGGGAACCATGAAACCGCAGAGCCATTAAGTGGATAAATAAACACTCGGTTGATGCGTTCTACATCTGCACTGCGATTTATTGATTTTGTTTCATTTCCCCTAAAAACGACGAACAACTTGTCAGAGGCGTCTGTTGTTGCAACTGGTCTGGAGTCGTCTTTCTTATAATCAGTCGATTCATTTTGATTTCTTTGATATTAAAGATAAAAGGAATCTGACTTTCTAAAAATCCCCTAATTTATAGCAGTTATTTTCGTCTCCTTAAGATCTTCAGCGTGGATGGAGCAATGCGGCCATTACAGAGAAGAACTATCTCCGGTGGATAACAATTGTCAAACATTAGATTGGGTGAATCTACAAAAAGTTGGCGTTATTATTTAGAAATTCAAAAGAAAACCACAAACTTGCATGCTAAGGAGTTCTTCGGACAAGATCACTTTCAACATGAAAATTACGTAGTCGCATTTTGATTTGATTAGACTCCTTGGAACTTTATAAAGCTGTCCGGGAACAAAATTTGGATTTTAGGAGTAAAAAGCAATGATCAATGGTTGAAATTGGAGCACGCAGTTTAAGGCAGAATAACTCGGGATGGTTGATCCGATTGGTAGATCAGCCAGATCGAAAGCAGTAAGCGGAAGTGTCGAGGTGTAATTAAAATCCCCTAGGATGATGTGTAG
Source organism: Fasciolopsis buskii (assembly GCA_008360955.1). Lineage (NCBI taxonomy): Eukaryota > Metazoa > Platyhelminthes > Trematoda > Plagiorchiida > Fasciolidae > Fasciolopsis > Fasciolopsis buskii. The sequence continues at coordinate 78,864 of LUCM01004976.1, read as the reverse complement.
GTTATCACCCAGAAACGGAACCGAGAAAGGCAGAAAGGAATTGAAAAAGGGCTAAGTGCAGGTTCCTTATAACCGTGCTCTTATGCCGAAAAGACTTAGGATGGCACTGAAAAGCTAGGCAGCCAATGCCAAAAAACGAATATAAATACACTGGTTCAGACTTGCTTGATCAGGAGGAATTTATGTAATCACATCATTTTCGGTTATCTTGGAGGTATGCCGTCCATATAATCACTATTTATCAAGGCCTGGGATAGATATTATGGCATCCGCAATTTGTTAGTTCAGCTATGCAAATCACACATTTATAAACATGTATCCAAGAGCGAAGCGTACGACATAGATCAGGTAATTTTGTGAACAGAGAGCCCATGTTAGTACTCAGTAAAGATGAAGTAGGCATTTGGTCGGTGGGGTCTAGTTAAGAGCAGCCTACCAACCGGCATGAATACATCTCTTCGTTCTAGCGAGAAATCCTTGATGAAAATGCGTCGTTAAATCCAAGCGAGGTGAAATTTCCGGAGGGTATGTAGGAAAAAGTCCAACCGTGAATAAGACTGAACCATGCTCGAAATGAGATCAATTCCTTTAAACTGATGAGCCCGAGTAAAAATGTAGCGCTGCCTGCAGTAAATAAAGAAAACAGCAGTCGCTGACCGGGACGTTTTTAATTCAAGACGAAATCCATGAAGACCAGTGATGACAAACTTGTCAAACACTGATGTCCTTTATTCGAAATGTATCGGTCCAAGCTATTAGGAGTGAGGGAATCAGGTGATTGTTAATGTTTACAAAGTTGCCAACAATAGGTGGACAAGAACTGTTAAGAAAAAGAGTGAAAGGCGATATTAATTGACTACACACAAAAGATGCCGCATTTATTTGTAAAGACAGTTATCTTAATGCAAACAAACACGGCAATAGCTGAATAGACAAACATCCGATGTTGTCTAAAATGTATCAGAAAACAACTAAAGACTTCTGTGTCCGATGAGTCGATGTTCATTACCACTAACTTCACTCACATTTTTGTTTTTTAAATCCGAAGTTGACGATCGCACAGCAATCTGTCTACTCGCCCCAGACGGTTCTGAACAGTCTCACCTAACGTCAGTTGTTCATATACACACAATTCAGTGTCTGGAAAATGCTTGTTACGTCCGACGACTTCGTAAAACCAAAAGTTAGCACTGATTAAAGAATGCACCATCGTAATTGTGCCGAGCTAAGTGCAAATCGCCCAACACTAATAGGTCGTTTTTAGCCCCTAGCTTTATAAAGACCGAAAGTAAAATAACTCAACATTCAAACAGGCGACGTTATTCAGCAAGGCAAAATTTCCCATCACGATATTTAGGGGACGCGGGGGAAACGTGGCACAGAAAACTGAGTGTTTAACACCTGCTGGATATACGCGACAGTGATGTGCTTACTGTGAATTTACAGTAGTCTGACGATTACTGTTAACATACCCATAACTAGAGGCAAATTTTCGCCCCCATCTGTTCAAGTTCGGCTTGGAAAACAGTTAAGATTATCTTTAAGAACGAATTACGCTCCTCCACTATCTAATAAATAATTCATTCAAAACTGATCACATTGGATCTTGTGATCTTATTTAACTAGCCTTATTAAATACTCCGCACCTTTACCACTGTTCACGAAAGCACTAAATATGCTCAGAAGAGATCGAATGGATATGCCCTGCTGAGGACTCCTAACAGAGATGAAACAGCTGTACAGTGCTTCTATAGTTTATTTATGGTGAGTTGAGCCATGATATCAAATGGTAAATTATTTCATGAAAATCGAATTATCCTGATTTTTATGTCCAAAGCGGAACTGAAATGCTAATTAACAGAAGAGTCACGGTATTTGTCAGCCAATATTCGGTAGAAATGTATAAAAATCAAAGGCCTTTTTAGTTGCTCTGGTCATTGTTAACAAACATTTATTTTGCTGGGTTAATGAAATTTCTTTGTAAATTTTATCTAAAGGACTATCGTGTTTGACATCCTTCCGAAAATGAGATGGGCATGACAACCAGGAGACAGAATCATTCATCCACAATGACAGTTAGAACAAACCCGTCACACTTTCGCGTGGAACATGTTTACCGATTCGACATATTTCTATCGATTTAACAAACCTTACAGACTGGCAAGTGTTTGTGAACATTTTATGCATTCCTTCAACTGGCCTACAAAATTGAATGCAATTTTTGCCAGTAGCCTTCCCTGGATACAGTATTTAAAAAGGAAATATGCCGGGAACACAAAAACTGTCCAGACGTGATCGAGGCAATTTGGCGAGGTAAATCAAAGCAAAACCAAACACGCCTATATGGTTCTTTCAAATGTGTGACGTATATTCCTTCACAGGGATTTTTTCTAGAAAGAAACATGATATGACAAGGCACTTTGCCAGGAATATAAAAATGGATTACAAGTATTGTCATTTTGTATTACTTCATTGAAATTCGATTGCAACAGTATTAGAGAGGACTGAAGGCAAACCCAAAAACCCTGACGGCTGCTAGAAAGTCTGGTAGAGCTAGAAGGCGATGAGAGTATGAAAAAGTGACTTTGAAGAGTGAGAATTTTAATTCCCGTTACTTTGGAATATTTCTGGTTGATTTACATCTAATTAAATGAACTACAGATGCGGGGTAAACCTTCCCGTTTAAACTTCTAAATGATGCAAGTACTCCTAACACAGACATTGTTAATTTGCTCCGGTCTGACTAAACTCAGGACGGGGTTTTTTAGATTGCCGTCTGGACTTGCTCAACATGCAAAGACGATGCCGATCCACACAGGCTAGCAAACGCACAAGCACCTCATAACCAAATCCTAAAAATCGTCCGGTTGTTGCATCAGCCATGCGAATGAAAATAACCATACACGTCCTAAAATGAATTATTCTATGCAAAAACAGTTTTCATTCGTGCCTTGAGTAAACAATATATTCAGCGTTCCAGTGTTCAAAGCAGCTAAACAATGATCATTAGAGTGGCTAGGTGAATTGATAATATGTTCGAACTCATCGAGTCTTCACTCAGAAACGTTGTTCTTCCCGATGTGTTTACTGGAACAATTTCAGTACGCCCTTAAATCTATGTCTGATCAGATAACCAAAGGCCACAAAACTCCATAGTATAGTGTGGCACTCGCACCGTTTACTACCAGCAACGAATCATCTGAACTGATCCCATTGAGTGCATCAGTTTTGTTTGAAAACGTTATCTGCACACACAGTGATCGATAACATGCGTGACATATTTTAGTATTACCGTTCTAAGTAACGGTGCTATTTAATAGTCAAATATTTGGTAAATATTTATAAAACCTGAACCTTAATCCGTTAGGAACTACTGGTTCTTTTTAAATCCTATCATGAGATTTCTTTCATCTACAAATTCATTGCTATTGTTGAGTAAGAAATTTTAGTTGGATAAATTCTTCCAGGTTTTTGCAACTTTGTACAATAGAATTCAAACGATTCAGTTGCTCCAGGAATCTACTATTCGTTTGCCGTTCGGTCGAAACATTTTCTTTGCTAGTGCAATGTTTTCCCTTTCAGAGAGCAACAAATGTGACCTGTTCCGGCACGATATGAACGAAAACCAGCTCAAATATTTTCCAATCAAATGTATCCTTTCGTATTTTTTCCGAAGGACACATTTTGTGATTGTTAAAAAGCAATCAAATGTGTGAGAATAGGCAACTTGTCTAGTGGTATGCAAAAATGCAGGCCTTGTTTCGTCCACTTATCGCAGTGAATATAGAAAGAGTTTGCTTGCACCGTCCACATTTTGGACAAAAACATGACTTGTCAAGGGTCGAAGGAAAAGCATCTGCCTTTTGCATTTATCATAATCGATTCCTTTGCGGTTGACAAGCAGAAGTTTTCTTTAGAAGTTAAGAACAGCAACCGAGCATCTTTCGGCGCTCTCATCCTCGTCTCTTCATCGAATATTCAACAGCCAGTCATGATTGGACACATTTTGAAGAATAGCAAAAGCTCAAACTTATCGAAGATGCGTTTTCCCATAACTACTGCGTTCCTTCTTAGTTGAATGAAGAACAATTGAAATCAGCAAAAATGAACGCTAAACCAAAAATATGAAGCTGGTGCTGTTGTGGCGAGCTCGAGAGCAAAATACATGATCGTTTATTAGGAATCCTGCATGAAATCATCGAAGATAAATTTCAGCTTATAACACTGTTTTTGATAGCTTCACCTGTTCCTGTCATAAATTACTTTTAATATGACAACGCTAAAATAATTGGAAGTTATTTTGATATGTTAACTAGGCGGACTCTAAGTATCTGTAATACTAGTATGCCTCATAAATATCTCATGTCAATGGGACTAAAATGTATGAAAGGATGTTTATAAAATTGGTTGTGGTTGGTATTGTCAATTGACATCGTGCAGATGTAATGTTCATAGTTATGCTGTTAATAAAGCATTAGTTTATCTTGCACTCACGCTGGACGACTGATAACTTTGTTCCACTATAGTTTGGGAGTTTAAATTTAAAGTTCAGAAAATTTCTTATTGCAATCTCAAGTACCTGGCCCGTCAGCAATAATGATAATGGCCTTCGTGTGACCAGCACATCAATGAACTCTGATTCCTGTATTATGGTTGATGGAACATGTTTCAGGCTGCAAGACAGTTGTCTGTTCTAAGCTCTCCTAGGTGCCTTCACTCTGACAGTGCATTACATGCATTTTGTGCTGGGGAAGCCCGCTTCTCGTATCCCGGCTACAATTGCCTGTGTGGACAACCGTCAATACTAAGAAGTTTTCACCGGTGGCCAGTCTAGTGGAGAAGACAAATTGATCTCTAACTAGTCATGAGGCGTACGGCATAAGGTTTGTTGTCAAAAGTGGTCATGCGGTGTGATATGATTCATCAGAGGGTCATATTAACTAAGCAATCAGTCGCCCGCTCACAATGAATTGTGAAGACTGAGATCGCCCTGCTACTTGCTGACCTCAGCATTTGGTCAAAACACTCGGGTCAGGGACGTTCATGCTATCCCCTAGTTCGGCTTGGACAAACCAGCAGTGAAACACCCATTGACACACTACGGATGGCGGCGAGTAACCGATAACGTGAATATGTCATATTGAAACGCCAAATTACTTGGTACGTCCGACATTAAATCTGTTCATTTTTTTTCTTTTGTTCCTAAACTTTTATTTAGTTTACAAGGAATGGGATAATGTCTGATCTATATTCGAATTTGTGCAAAAAAATTTTTTTGGACTAGTACGCATTATCTCAGAAAATGATTAGATATAACTTGAGTCAGTCAAACTCTTCGTTAATAGGAAAAATCAATTAAAGTTATTAAGGTTTTCCTGCCATTGTGTACAGTGAAACAACCATTCTAAGACAGTCAAGTGGAAGAATAATACAAACTACTACAAAAAGAACCTAAGACGACAACATGACCATCATTGATCTCAAGTTTAAAAAGGAGGCTACAAGTTGACCTCAGTGCTTGTGTGTTTTTTTTATCCACAGTGAAAGTGGCAAGAAATTAAATGAGTACAGAGATACAAATCAAGGGTCATCTATCCGTTTGCCGTCACTGAAGTGCGGAAAAAACATGTCATTATTCTATCCAAATGGATGCGTAGTTTACCAATAGGAAATGTCCATCAATTCTGTAGGTATAATTCACCAGCAGATCAAGCAGAATATTTTAAGCTGGACAATTGGGTTGAAATCAATGGTTCCTCAGAAAAGTGAAGGACGCTTTAACGAATAACCACATGCTTTGCCCTAAGAGTTTGGTTCTCGCAATGAGTATCCTTCCTCCGTGGGTTCCAAATACAGTGGGATTGTATGCTGAATATGATCTACACTGCTGGCTTGCAAAATGACCGCAAGTCGATGGGGTTTAATTTGATTTGCGAACGATTAATTAAATCCACGTGAATTTTGTATTGGTCTGCAATCTCTATTGCTCTACATTTCTTTGGATTTCAGATCTCGAATAAACAACCAAACTGGAGTGCCTACCGTCCGGAAGTCAAATCGTTCAAGGAACAGCCCTTTACTTAAGCAAACAAATAGATCGGTATAGCCGTAATGTAAAATCGCAGAACAAGTTATGAAGCCTTAGTCGTAAATCACCGAAATCCAGTTTTCTTTGAGACGATCTCGACAGAAATGAACGAGCAAGCCTACTTAATAAAAACTTTTGTTAGCAAAAAAATACTACATATTTAAAATGATTCCAGGAACAAGCTATTCACTTCACTATCGCAAGACCAAAATGTTGTTTGATCAAAAATCTATCTGATCGAAAGCGCCAAAGCTAAGCGTACACGAAAATTTTGCTCTTGATTCAAGCGTCAGTCACCGTTGGTTTCGATTTTCAGTGACTTCAACTAAGAACAACAAAAGTCGCCAAAGTTATCAGGCTTGTAAAATGAAATGGGAAACTTGAGCTTTTGCAGTCTATACGTATCTGTGTATGTGGATGTTGCTATTATTGCGGAAGTTAAAATGGTCAGCAGAAGGATAGCCGAGATTTAAATCAAATTTGAAGTGAACAGGAAATCACTACGATTGGGCCGAGGAATACAGAGAGGGGAAAAATGTTCACTTTCCAAAGCAACGGCAAACACCTTATTATCCCTCTTTGAGTTGGAGGTTGATCTTGCATCCTAACCTACTCAGACCTCTTGACGATCAGATGGGGAGAAAAGAAAGTTTGAGCCAAAAATTGTCGTTCATTCTCCAATTCGCTGTTCAATTCTGTTGTTGCCTTGACGTTCAGTATAAGTTTTCTTCAGTTTTCAGATGTTATTTTAGTGGATATAAAGTGGGTACGTGTACTGAATACCCGGAATTCTGGATACGTCTTGCAAACTCGCTTTTGCATTCTGTCCCGCCTTTTTGAGGGAAAGTCACGGACCTCCAACCCATTTATTGCAGTCTACTGTTGACACTGCAGTGACGGTTCAAACTAGCTTCCCCTGACACATCCCACAATTCACTACTGTACATAAACATCAAATTTACTTCGGCAATTCAGAACACTTGTGGACGTAAAATGAGCACGTCGCCCCTATGTTTAACTGACCAATAAGTCTAGGTAACGTATAATTTAAATCATATATACCTTTGGTGTTCAGCGACTGGTTGTTGCAGATTGACAAAACAAACCTTATTCACAGCAAAATAACCGGTTGTTTCTACTAACAGTGAACAAGCGAACTGAAGTGAATTCATAAAGTGCGAAACACAACATCACAACAATTTTATTTCTTTAAGTAATCAGAAAAATTAGCCTCAGGCTCTCTAGTACATTATTATTTGACCATATTCCTTGTCAGTAAAACTTATGTATATCCAGATAAAAAGTATCCATCACACACACTGATCATTTAGGGATTTTTCTACGTTCACCGTGAACCAAAAGTTTCTGCATTAATCTTGAATCCGAATGTGCCTGCAGTGCACTTTGCGACACGTTCGAAAGCTGCTGAGTTGGAACAGAAACCGATAACAGAAACCGGGCTTGAATTGTAGAAAATATTTTACTACAGTCAACCGTTATAGTAAATTCAAGGACTGTAGGTAATGCTGTTAGAGGTTTGTGAAATTAGGAGACAATTTAAGCCTCGATTTTTCATTGAACTTGGGCCTAATCAAAATTATCTTCTGTATCTGCGCAATTGAGGATTAAACAGTACCCGTTGTTTTTTGAAGTTCTAATTGGACCCTGAATTGTGCTGGACCACTGGGTTACCTTTCATAAAATAACCCTAGATAAAAGGGAGAAATTGTTTGTTGTGGGCACGCAACGGAAAAATTCCTCGGTTTAGCAATCTTCCGTTCACTCGCAGGGGCTACTGTCGCAAATCAAAGCGTCATCGGTGCTGTCCGTCACTTAGGCCAAATTATTAACGGAGAAAGTGAGAATTCCAATTTCAGGGTAGCAATTACTCCACCTTGAGAAAAATGTAGACCCTTATTAGCCGAAACCATCGCAATACGAATGCATAGATTACGCTTCTGATTTGCAAAATCAGGGTGAAAAAGGGATTGATTTTCATTCACTCCAACTAACAGTTGCTAGTGGTCAGCTTACTGGTACACATTTTGACCAGTTGGAATTTTAAAGTGATTGATTTGAACCAGCTGACCAGGCAAACGTCATAGAAACACTAGTGTAAAAATGATTCTTATCTAAAGGGACTTGACTTGCTAAATAATGCGATGGAAACTGCAACTGAAAAGACGGCCATTTGAACGGCTTCTTTGACATTCCGCATAGTTTGGAAATACCGTAAACTCTAATGCACAAAACAAAAACGCCCACCGTTTTTAACTTTCACATATTAGATGCTCGTAGCCAAGATTATAGCGGTAACCTTCCCGTCAATGAGTAAATGTTAGGACAAAGACTCCACTACACATCGGACCAGTCTACCGGGTAATTACACCGGGGATTTTTTTGACAACCTTGGGAATAGAGGTTCCTTTGTTTTAGTACCCGCTGTCGCTATTCGGTTTACCTCTAGTTTACATTAGTATCGGAGTGATCGGTGCGCTACCTGTCGCCTACTTGTGAATTATGTTCTTTCGTCTAAGACTGCTGTGTCCACATATCTCACCTAAGACAAATTCTGTCCGAACATAGAGATTTTAGACATTTCACGCGTAGTTCCAATTTGGTCGTATAGATTCGGTGCACCCCTTTTTTCTTCACTGTTAAATGATCAGGCAGTAAAGCTGCGATAAAATTCGACGGATGCTTAAAAATGGCAAAAGTTTTTTAGAAATAAAAATGAAAGAATATCAACCTGTATCAAACGTGAATTTCTTCACCTGACCAATAAAAATGCCGTCATTCGCACATATGACACATTCTAGTTAACAAATAATCAACCCTGATTTTTAACAGTCAAATAAAAGCAAACCAATTACAGCGCTCAACGACTCATTGGATAATAGCTACCATTGACACAAATTTGAATAGAATTAGAAAAACTCAAAAGATTTTTACGTTCGGGCTGTCAGCAAGTGATTCGCAAGTGAGAAAAACATTTCCTTCCACAAACTTGAATAAAAATTCCACATTGTGGTTGCAACGGCAGTGGATACCGACTTGTCATATTCGTTCCCACCGAAGATCAACGCAACAGCGGTGTCATAGCACAGACTGTGTTAATCGAATAGTGGAACGATCGGCGAGTACTGATTAGAGAAAGCTGATGTAAGGAATAGTTTGACCGAGAAACGAACGCATTGTGTTTATTCATCTTAGGTTTTCTATTGAACCATAGCGGGATGGAAGTAGATTCGATTGAGGACTTTCTGGAAGAAACAGAGGAGGCGCCTTCCTACCATTTTAGCAGTATAACTCAATGCCTACTTTGTGGGATAGGATAAACCCACAATTGCAGAGTAAATGATTTCCAGTGGTTGATAATTTGCTTCGTCAAACATTCAATTGGACTAGGCTGATAATGTCTTGTCCATAAAATGCTATTCTATTTCCTCCAACCTTAATAGTCAGAGGGTGAAAATGTGTTTGGTCCAAATCGGAATCACGCGCAATTTTTAGATTGCACATCTGCCATCTCATCGGATAGACTCATGACCATTCCACTCACGGAAGTCTAGCCTGAAAATCACAAAGTAAATGTCAAACCGCGGCCTACAGTATAATGTAGACGTTCTCTATGTGTAAGTAAACCGGAAACCAAATCAGACAGTCATAATAGTAAATCCGAATTATTTAGATACGGAAGCAAAAAATGAGCTGAGTCGCCGAACAGTCACAAACTCGAAAATGAACTGCCAATGCAGAACCGACTGAGTCCAATTGATAAGGCCACAAGTAACTCCCCAAGCTTCTACTTCAAGCTAATAGAGTTCAAATAAAAATACCAAATATCTAATTGCCAACCTGAAACCGTCAAAACTGAATGATATCAGTGCCAATGACAAACCCGTTATTGCATAGGAACTACCCATTGTGCACTGACCTTGTCACCGCAACTTGTGGAGAAAAGGTTATCATTTAAACACTAATGTTAGTTATCCCAATCTCAAACGCTCCGACAAATAAGTCAGGGAAATAAGTGAATCCAGGCATTCCTATCATAGTAGGTTTGATGTGATTCCAAAGTTATAAGGGTCAAGCTCCATCAACGCTAAAGGATTTATTGTTGCTCATCCTAGTCAGCTTGTTGGTAAGTGCTAGCGTGAATTTGAATTTGTGAATGATCGCTACTAGAAACGACGAAACAGCTATGCATTACCTTCGTACGATATTTACTGACAAGTTAATTACTGTTAATGCATTCGGATCGTTTTCAGAGTCAAGAAACGCTTCTTATGCTCGTATGCAGTTCACTGCAGTTTAGAAACGATGCGACCAGTTAGGTCCTAACGGTTTTAAATTTGTACTTTAACTGAATAAAAAAGTACAGAAAGAGTGCAACGTTTCTGCCCGTAAGTGCTATAGCCGAGTTGACGTGCGACCCAAGGATGGGACCAAATGGCTTTGGAATATTTGCCTAAGACTGTCTACTATGTAAAGAGGTTCTAAATTAACATCCATCTGTGGTTCTGATATAGCTTGGGTATTCGGTATGACTAAGATCCTGTGTTTCGAACTATTCCATCCGGGATTTTTTTCCAGCGAACTCCCTTATGGTCTTTTTAATGCACGGTCATTTAAGAGGTGTTTTTACAATGCCACAGTTGTAATGAATGGAAGTCCTGCTTTCTACTTATGAGTGATAGACGGGTATTTTGGTCATAGGTACGGCGGTTGTGAAATCTGACAATGCTTTCGACTAGCAACCCGAGCATTCGTGAAAAGGTGTGAAGAAAGGCCGTTAGTCATTCCTCAGCATGAGACCAGAATTCGAGTGAAAAATAACGGCTGATTTTGATAACCCTCCAAGCCCCGAGCCCAAGAATCTTAGAACTGATAAGGAGTCAACAGATTTTTCTTATTAGAATGACAGTCGTTTGAGCTTATTTTGACCATGGTCTCTACGCGTGCCGTGAATAAGTACGCCAATATGAAGCCCAGTGGAATTCACATAGCTCCTACATGGACTACTTAGTCTACACATATCACTAAGCAATTTGTGGCAGAGACATTACGAGTTGCTTAGCAAGCGAAATCATCTGCCAAGTACCCGGTATTGATTTTGCTAGTTCAGTTTAGTTTTTCCATCAAGTGGAGAATCTTTTGAATCGGTTTAGTTGATTGGACTCTCGGAATAGATGACAAACTGACAAGAGGATTTATGCAATAACTGTTTTGTAACCTGAATTTTTAACTGTCCTGTCGATACTGACATTTCAACTAGCGATCCACTTTACTTATTTTATCTGTAGGAGAAATTGCTACCGTTATTGTTCTTCTAGTGCCCAATGCACGGGTTCTTTATTAAGTTGATGGTGTAGTTTTAACCTGTATGTTTTTCTTTTCAAAACATCCTATTGGTGCCCAGATATTTCGGAGTTGATATTTTATGTCTATGTCTACTTCTCCTTAGCATGGAGCATGACCATATCTTCCTAGTTCATTGGTAGCTCTTCAAGTCTTTCACGAAAGCATTCATACATAACTTTAGTATGGAGCCTGGTGATATCCACCGATACCATTGAAATCAAAGAATGCAGCTTAGCAAATTCGTTTTTAAACCACTCGCATTACTTGATGCCGCGATCTTAATAGTCTCGCCAGAATCTTCTGGGACTAATGTCTGCTCTGTTCAATGTTTCAGAGGTTTATGTGTTTCCTGCCTCATTTTTGCACATACTGTTCAGTATTTTACCGCACGGTGTAACGAAATTTATTCAATAAAACAGAATAAAATCGGGACACATTTGGCTTTATTCGCGTAATCCTATATGCCAGCCCGATGGTGCAATTTTGCTAGCTTCCAGTCTTCTACAAATCTGCCTGAGATGTCAGCTGCTAGGAATAAACATTCGTTGCGAATTCGATGGGCACTCAACGTCCAGCTGTTAGGCCAATCTCTTTGAGAAGTCCTCTTTTGGAAACCTAACCATCTCTATCTGAATATGAAATTTTAACTGAAAGCTGTTAGAACGTTTGAGACATACTTGCGCTTATTAATAACTCGTTCGCGGATACAGAACCGCGAATAGGTAAAGCCATGTTCTGTGGACATCTTTCAAGTTGTAGATGAATGGTTGCAAAATCTAACGGTCTAATCTTTTTCTCCTATGCCTATTTTGGGAGTTCATTTTAATGAACGTGTGCTTCACAATTAGACAAAGGATACTTGTTAGAATTTACAGTAGCATATGAAGGAGATGCCATTAGTTAACTCCCATTAGGTGCACGGAAAGCATCTTGCATTCATGCATATGAAAATATTTGAATCAGACATGCCTAATGAGGCGGTTCGGTGAGAATCTTTTAAGTGATACTCTATAAGTTAAGAGATATTATTAATTTCATGCCGGTGACTAAAAATATAAATAGTGATCACACGGTCTGCCGGTTCAATTAAATCAACATGCAAGAGTAAAATGGTAGAGGCTCAGGCACCGTCCAATCGAAATTTGCAAGAGGCTGTAAATTTGAAAATAGTGAACAGGAATGAACCACGTGGGTTACAAACAGTACACAATTTTGTATCTGAAAACCGAATTATTTACGTGAAATTTTCAGTACTTGTTTGTCCCCAAACTACTTCTGATCATTAGATGGAGGAAAATCTACTTTCCACGAACTTGTACGAAGGCATTCTTAGAACCGAAGCTTAGTGTTCTATTTCATTCCATACAACACAAATTTCTAACTCTGTCAAGACATTAATCTTTCCGAAAATGACAACTGTTTTAAAACCCTAATTTGCAAGATGAATCCGGTCAATTTGCACTTTGTCATATTCTTTCACTGGCATCTATATTGCAGGACAAACCTGGAAGCTACTTCCTAGATTTGATCACAACGACACTCACGCAGTTATTTTCAGCGCTCATTCACGAACCTTCCAGCAGAGTCAGTTTTCCACAATTCGGTCCGATCTTCTTGTACTTAATGTTCAATGATTGCGGCCGTACAGCGGTATGTAAAAAATATTCATCTAATATATTAGATGATCCCATAGGGTCTCGCCCGTTTGTTTTAACGCTAGGCTTCCACTCATTTGCCCGTCATGGAAAGTGACAAAATACTGGCACAAACGTCATGGTACTTTCTCTTACTGCCATTTGCTGACAGTTTGGAATTCTAAGGAAACAATACCCGCAACTACTTATCGTTTCGCATCACTTCCATTTTCTTGAATAATACACATTCACTTTCACTCTATTCAGACAAGTTAGCACGGGAACATTAGGTGGAGTTAGATGTCCCAGAAGTCGGTAACACCTCTGCATCATTTGTATCCAGTTTAAGAGCGTGCTAATTCAACACTGTCTTCGCACTATTCTTGCCAAACTTTCCCAACTCACTTATTCTGTCAAACTATTATTTACCTAGTGATTTTACAACGCCTAAACTGAAGATTGCAGCTTGAAACTGAGCAGCGAGATATATCCGATCTTACGACAAAGCAAATGTATGCAAATCAGAGAACCAATGGTGATCAGATGATGTTCTGTTTGATGGTATACGGGTGCTGCACAAAGTACTTAAACAGATTTCGGTGGAATATATAGAAGTGGATCATTTATCTTTGCTTCCTTTATTAATAAAACAACAATGCACGTTAATCTTCACGAAGGGAGCCTTGGCCAACAGAGGGCTGTTCAGGAAAGCAAAGGCTTGACATTTTACGGTTGGGTTGCAACAGGAGTAGGTATTCCGTGTGGACTGCTCGACCAGCCAAATCAGTTCACTTGACTAATTTTTTTGCACGGCGAATACTCATGCATAGTAGTGGTGCAAGATTGTTAGCAAAAACTAAATTTCTAGATCGGCCCTCGAAAGCACAATGATAGATTTTGAAGCCAAAAAAGTGCCATTTTGTTTCCGAGTGACTACTCACCCTGAAATTTTACTTATTTGGAAGTACATTTAAAAAAAACGCATTTCCTTCGAAAAATTATCAAACAAACCGAGGACACAGTAGTAGTGTTCCGGATGCTTCAATCTGCATTTAAATTCGATACTTATCGTATCGTGAAACTTCGCGTTCTAACCACATTATTTCCTTTTTCAGTTTCAAGCGAAACAGAAAATTCGGTTTGTCAACTGAGGCACTGGGTACTATCACAACCAGTCCTGTAATAGTGGTCTGGTAAGCAAACTGTGGACCACTGCAAAATGAAAGAAATTAGCGACGAATTCGCCATCTTAGTGACCTTCTGAGGGATTAAGATGATTCTGACAAGATTATCCCTGGGGATTTTCGTCACAGCCGAATTTTTATACTGTTATTTAGCAGAAACTTTGTTGTAAACATGTTGCTTGTAAGATGCAATCTGTAGGGATTTAAATTCAAACCCTCCCTCAGCTGCATGATTTGAGGTCACGATAATCGGCAGATTTCCAGTTTTCCATAATCTGAGTGATCGGAAAGTCATCTCACACTGATTTGCGCTATTGATCGGTTCAATCCATATAATGTAGTATTGCTCCCGTCAAACTTCGGAATGATTCTCGAAGAGTCAGTCATGTCACTCGACAATAATGACCTACGAAATGTTATTCTCATGCAAATGGCCTAACAGTACTTAACGCTATGACACCGCGATAACGAGAATATTAACCAATGCTCTTAAATGTCGTAAAGGTATAAGGCGGGAAATTACAAATCAGAAAAATTAGGCGGACTTCCCATACTGAGTGGAGTGCATTTTCACCTGCCGTTTGTTTTTGAAATTTCCGGCAACCTACATTAAGCAGGCATAAGACATTCGGCATCCCAATTGAGTGACCAATAGGTGAGTTGTAAATAAACACTCAATAGATGAGCATCACGGTATCGCGCATTATTTGCCAAAATGTTTGTGTAATTATATGCGAAAGAGCGGTGCTTCCCAACAGTTGACAGGCTGCTAATAATCACGTCAAGAAGAACGATTAAACCACAATGCCGACCTAATTTCGGGCAACGTACAAAGCGTACGGCTGTATGCTCAATAGTCTATGGGGCGAAAAACCATACTGTGCATCCAGGATGTGTAGATCAATCCGGCAACAGTTTAAGCTCAGTAATCAAGTCTTGTCCCTAATAGGTTGTGAGACCCTTTGATCTTCCTATTGCTTTTCAATTTTTACTTTAACCTTCTGAGTTCGTTTGGTCACCCAGATATTATCGAGCTCAACGAAACAGAAAGCATGCAACCTTAAGGAAAATGGATGATCTGCAGGCGGAAAATGATGAAACTACTATCTGCAGTGAGCCTCGAGTAATAGTCGTTTTATTTCTTCCCTTTTTCCATGGTTCCGCTTGCACGTGACCTGCACGGAGATTGGCGCATAATATACAAAACGTGATACCAACCACTGTGAATTGTTTGTTTTACCGTGTGTAAATGGACGCCATTATTTCATCTATAGTCGACCTTATAGTCAGAAACAGTCAAAAATTACCCGAGATTGTTTTTGATGAGTCCGTTTATGGTTTCACTTTTTAATTTATCTAATCCTCACCCTGTTCTAGCATGTATGTTGGTCACAGTGGTTGCAAACTCTGTATCTAAATATGACGCCTCAGACACCTTCAACGAAATCGACCCAAGGCCCGTGAGCGCTGATCTGTTGATGAAGTAGCCAGGTTTCACCGGCATACCATTTATGACAAAAAATAAGCAATTTATTATTCGGTTATGCCTATCCAGCATGTCCTGAACACATTTTTCCTCTCATCGATGATGCACGTCACAATCTCTAAGTACTAGATAATAAAGTAACTGAACAATTTAAGCGATATGCCACATAATATCGTATTGATGTAATGTATTTGGAATGAACACAGTTTACCAAACATTATGAACTTGGGTTCAAGATGGCCTTTCTTCCAGCAAAATAATTATTTCTCAGTAACTATCGCATGAAATTACTAGTGGATTCTAAAGTTTCGTTTTCGTTCTCAAACGGGGAATCAACTTATGATGCAGTGGTATTTTGTAATATTTTGTACACTTGATAGAATAGCAAGGTTGAATGAAATGTGCATTTATTTTAATCGTAATCTTTCTGACGTAAGTAATTTTACTTTGGTTCAACGCAGTCCAATCTCCCAAGGCTGTTGGCCAATCCAAGTAGCTTGAATTTCATGTCAACGGTCATATTGGACATGTGACGGAAGATACGCTCCATGGATCAAGAAACAACTGTTACAAACAATCAAGCCGTGGGTCACAGCTGAAGTGAAGCTCTCAGAGTTGCACGCGGTGCACCGCATGCCGTGTGCACCCATTGTGGTTAATTATGCACCATTTCGATTTGATTCATGACGTATGAATTAAATTTCACCGGAAACTAAGTGGAAACCTAAATATCCTTGAGGAAGGTAGATCTAGATAATCAATAGCATCGCTAGGTTTTAAGGAGTGAATTTGTTGCAATCCGATTTATAATTTAACGGCTTATCATTGGTGTGCAACGGTCGCGCATTTCAAGATAAATATTGCGACGATGTAAAGCGCGACGAACGTTTTCAAAGCTATACGTACAAATTTTCAGTCGAATAGTTTGTTAATCAAACTGCTGAATGTAGCTTCTTAGTTGGTCTCATCATCTTACAATAGTCTGTAAATAAGTCATTCTCAGGCTATTCCTGGCTAGCGAACAGGGAATCGGTCAACTTCATTGTGAATGGACAAAGACGAGGAGCTTTGTTTTCCATTGTTATAAAAGCAGCTCTAAAAAGACGAATGCAAATCTCGATTTAGGAGAAATTCTATATTGCTTCGCGCAAATCGATACGGAACGAGTCAAAACTATCTACCACAGCGCATTCTAGTGCCACACTTCATTGGAAAAGTCACCCTTATACCGTGGATTTGCTTCCCTAAAACCATCGTCTGCGACCAGCAAATACTGCGTCCTAATTTGGTTCTCTATTTGAATGGCATTGAAACAACCAATGCAAAATTTACTGTGATATTCAAACAAATCGATCCGCTTGACTCGCTTTTTTATCGACAAAAGCCAAGCGCAATTTTTGTTCAAAGCTCATACGAAAAAGAATTGTCTGACACATGGACAATTTGGATGTCCATGTTTTGAGAAGATTTTTGTAAACACGACAGCATTTGTTCCATTCAATTTATGTTAAAACATGCGGGGTCTCATTTTTGGTTATTTATGTTGAATTAAATGTTTGGATTTTAATCGCAACTTGCTACTATTATTCATACTGTCATGAATATTACGTTTGCTGCTAAACTCATTTTCACAATTTGGACAACGTATTATACCCACTAGCAAATTTTCAATCAAGTATATTTTTTTCTGCACTTATTTGGGTTGCTTTTGTTCGCCTCCTCATTTTTCGCGCCATGAAGTTTATAAAATTCGTAAACTAATAAATGTGCTACCCGGTAAACACAACAAACTATCACTGAACCATTATATTAGGAGTATTCAACGCAATGAATCATTGTAGTTTTATTTAACCGCCTATTTGATGTTTTTCCAAAAGCAGTTTGCTATTCCTGATCTGGTAACGCCATACAGCGCAGAAAGAAAGGCAAAACTAAATAACAATACAAACTGTGCCTGAATCAAACTCCTTAAAGTGGCCAATTCGCTGCGGAATAAAAATCTTCGTTTTTTCCCTTATCCGTACCATACCGTGCGTCCAAACATGCAGCTCGGTTTACCTATTCCCGAGGTGTTGTGTGATAAGCCACTTAACATGGTCAGCCCATTTTCTTCCAATTATCTATTCTTGTTAACGGCTGTACTTATTTTCTGATTGCTCGTTTTTCTGTTTTACCTCTTAACAACTGTTAACCTGACTGCATAACCTGTTTCCGTGTGAAACCCGCCTACTGTCATGTCCACGATCAAAGTTTTCGTTGTTTGACAGTAGAACTGTGCTTCTGTGTGCAGTTCTGGAATACCATTTCGAAAGACTCACACAAACCAGCAGACGAAATTCGTGAGAACCGTTAGAGTGGAAATTATCTAAGTGCATGTTAATAAGTTGAAAATTTCACTGTACACGGGTGATACTGATCTGTACTGTGTTATTGTCTACTCTGATCTGAATTTTTGACAATTTCTACTCCCCACCCCCCACCCCCAACTCCGGGGACCCCTAATAGAGAATTTTCCACGCTGAACGATGCTACAGGTTAAAAAGAATCGATGGTTTGACCAGTGAACAAATGAGGAACGGGCTATTCTGCATGACTTTTACCTGTGCACAAGTTCGTGTTTATTAAACGATGGATCTGTCCGGTTTGATGAAATAATCGTTAGTGAGTGCGATTTGTCCATTACACTTTCGTACACCAATTCTCCAAGTAAATGACGATTAGTTAATATTCATTATTCCACGCTGGAGAAATTCAAGCATCAATAAGAACGAGCGGGAGCTGACTTAATTTTCTTAACTTTTATACAATACCTGACCGAAAGGATGTGAACTGCATAGAAATAAATGACGACAGTTTGTTAGTAACTAGCCTTTAAAATCAGTGTTTGTACCAGGAGCTTCAGTTCTCTTCCTCGGGCTCTTAAGATGAACTTTCAAATGCTATCAAATTGGAGAGGCCAAATTTTTCACCATTTGTCGATATTACTCTGTTGTGAATACAAGTAAAATTTTAAAGCATTAAGGCACGTCTGCAAATGGAATCATGATTGGAGAACGTTCAAGCTTGGACGCATGAAGCCAATGGATCTGTTATCAGATTAGTGAAAAAAATAACCATCGGCAACAGGGGAAAAAATCAGGCAAAATTTGTTGCCGATCCTAAACTTCGGGCTGGCTCGACGTCAGAATATCGAATAATTTACTTCAGTGATAGCATGGTTTCCTCAATTTGCTGAACACAAACACTGTCCCATTTGAGACCATGTTTTGCCATGTTCTTTTCGTAAACGTTGAGGCCGGAAGGCGTGCAGCAGAATTACTTTCGCCTGCAATGCTGAGTAAATATTTCCTTTTAATAAACTGGAACCAGCATTTCTGATTTAGCTATCCAGAATGAATCAACACCTGACAAAATATTGGGTTTTATACAAATAAATTGCTTGCTATCACATCTGGATGGCTTTCACCAATTTTTTTTTTTATATCCCGGCCAAATAACGGCCAAGTTTGACAGTTAAAATGCCAACGATTTCCTCAGTCTGGCCCACGGTTGCCAGAGCGTTCACAACTACGAATTGAAAAGTTCAATTCGGACAACAGCAACAACAACGACATTCATACGAACAAAAACGAGAACAGTCTTAATTGAAATGAGAACCTTTTTTCGGACAATCCAGACATACCGTTGGCGGATAAAGAATCTGAAATTTCGGAAATCGTTCTCGAATATTTTGACTCGTTAGGGCATGTAACACATCCGTGTTCACTACACTACTATCCGAAATGGGTGCAAATTTGAAGTTGAAAATTTATTAGTTGGTTTGCACTTTAATCCTATTAAGACAATCTTAATAAACAATAAGGCAATCAGTTTTTACTCCACTAAATAAAGATCCCAGTCCCATTACAGGTTGATTAGGTTCCCACCACTGGAAATCCTCGGGCCCCTGAAAACCGACAAGGTTGATCGATTTTTAATCCAGTCACGTTTGTTTTGGTAAAACATTTTTATTTCGACTGTATTCAAGCACAGTACCGCCGGAATAAGAGATAGTGGGAAAATATTTTTGGGTTTAGTTAGCGTCTCCGTAATAACCCATTCGGTATATGAATTCCAGGATTCAACATCACGTACAATACGTGCTACCAAAATTGTCCAGACTATACATTATATCAGTCTAATGTTCTTAAGATTTTGGGAACACTAAAAATAATGGATAATGCACAAAGGTAGACAAGGAGACCGAAACTATAATTGACCAACAGATGAATTCAAATCAAGGTAAAATATTGAACGAGTAGTTTTGTGTTCATTTGTTTGCAGGAACTTCGAAATGTCTCCAGAAATATTGGAGAAAGAAATGTAGGAGCAAAATTCAGGAACGTGATAGCTTGTCATTGTTCGGTTAGGTTGCGAAAGTTGGTATTTCGAGTGGATTGCTTGGGCGACTTCCTCGGCCCATTCACCTAATTCCTCAGACAGTAAGCAATTACGTGTGGAGAGATAATTTGTTCTCTGACGAAGTAATCTTGCGTGATAACGTTAGTTAGAGTAAATTTTTCAAAACGAACTAAAGAACTGTGTTGGTTTCTCATAAATAATTGGTTATCTAATGGAATCTTGTTGAACATCTACTTTTACTATGCCTGTGTAGTCTAAACAAGGTTGAAAATTTGAAATTTTCTAAAATAATTGGAGCACCGGATATGAGTTTACAGTCAAGGCAAACCGAAAAAAAATAACGCGGTAACGGCAAATTCAGAGCGATCAGAGAGGCAAAGAACTGTTTAATTCAGTTATTTGAGGGAAACAGGCCAGGATTTTGTTAGAGGAATCAACTAATGCTTTGCACTAATAACGGGGTTGCATGACAATATGTTGTCAATCTGTTACCTTCTAGTCCCACTTTCCAGTAGCCAAACCTTGACTAGGAACGGATTTTATCCACTTAGATGGTTGCTCCCAAAAATCAAATATCGATTGCTTTTTCTATTGCTAGTGCCCAATACCTAATTTCTTTTGGTCCGAAAGTGAACGACAATTTTATTGACCGACTAAGTAACAATCCAATACTTGATCTCAACCTAAGTATGGCTATGCCGTTTGAGGATGACAATATGTCGCTTCACATTTGCTCACTTTCATCCTACAAACGTGACAAAATTTACGCGATACAGACTCAATTAAAACTGCCCTATTCAAGTGGTCTATTCACAGTTTGCATTGATTGAATAATCGCATTGCACAATAAATTTCCCATTGCCATTTATGACACTGATTAATGGCCGTGCAAGTCGGCAGTTGACACTGGTAATCTATACTTTCTCCCGGTCAGTAACAAAACCATAACCATTTGAGCTGTATTCAGTTTCTGTCCAATTAAAAAGCAGTTGTTGTTTCTGCTTATAAAATTCTAGTTAACTGGACTTTTTCGCAAATCGATTTTCGAAATCTTCCCTCTCTTCGTTGCTATTCGCTAAAACGTGGAAGGAGATAATTGTCCATGTGATTTCCGGCCGCTAACTGTTTCTTCACAGGGACTACAGATCTGCTTAGAAAGGTAATAAGCTAACCAAAATCTTACCATCTCATGAAGAGAATATGAATTATAATTTATAGGATCTCTCACTAATGCATACATCTATTTTATCCATTTGATATGTTGATCCCATTGCCAACAGTGTGTTAGTCTCTCTTTCACGTCTGCAATGAGCTTGTAACGTATTTGAAACGATGAACATGTGCGTGCATTATTTTTCTTTTTACATGCTGGATATATATATATACTATACTGGTGAACAAACATTTGAAATACTTAAGAGTTTGGAAAAAGTGAATGCGTAGGGTGAAAGAATTTACCAAGGAATACAAACTAACATACCGAAGCATCGAATAAGAAAACATTGTCTGAAATGTCATTTTAACTGTACACCTGTGATGTCTGCTCAACTCTGGAAGATCCCGTTCGTGCAGGCGATTGTGCCAAGGAATTCCTTGCTGGAGGAGACAACGTTCAAATCCTGCTATCAACGATTGTCTTTTTAGGAAGCCCGCACCCACTGGGGCATGAACTGTCCGAACACAACGGCACCTGGCTTCTTCGGGCTCAGTTTAATTCATAATCGTCGAGTTTTGCAGGATGAATTTCCACTGTTCTTCTATTGTTGCAAAGTACTCCAAATTTTCTACTGTTTAGCTTCTATGTATGTCGAACTCACTTAGACACAGTTTATGACCTGCGTGGATGGACCCTGATCGGAACAATGTTTGCAACAAGCGCTCCCAAAATAACTTCGTGATATTTTTTCTACAATCAAATCCTACAAATTACTTCACGACTGGAGTGTTATCTTGTAGCTCTGTTGAAATCGAATCTATGAAATAAGGAAAATTTTTCTGACAAACTGAAATATGCACCGGGTTGCTGATCAGACTGAAACATTCGGGGTAGTTTCATCGCTCATCAGTTAGTCTCAGTCTCCCGGCTTTTCGCTATTTTAGGTTATCAAATTTAATTGACATATCTTTTAACCAATTATTCGTAAGACCCATAATCACCGTGGAGCGTAGTGCTACTAATTCATCATAGATCCTGGGTTCTCTAACATAAAGAAATGAAATTTCTGCTTTATAGGTGTCTCATCTTCCTTAGGAATTACGTATTACGTTTTCACCGCGTGCGAATCGAGGAACGAACCAAGGACAATGGAATTCTAGTCAAACGCCCTAGGCATTATTCTAGCCCAGCAGCCTCTCAAGAGTTTACATACATTCGCCACATGATATACAACCTATCCAGTATTGGATTGCCCGGCCACAGACCGCTGGAGCGCTGATAGATATATCATTTATTCTCCAACATCTACCTTTAAAATGATTGCCACGAGCATGATTCTCACATACGCTGACTTGATCCTAAGTTCATATTTTTGAAGTACAAAAGGAAAAGAGATGAGTAAACATCTGTTCCATATAATATAACTATGATTATTTGTATCAGTATTTAGATTGCGGTTTTTTATTGTCCCTGAAAGTCTGAATTACGGATTAATTATTTAAATGACAAATATGCGAGTAAAAACCTAATTCCAATTATTATTGAAAAACCAAATTCTTTCGTAGCAATGAAGTCCTATTTGAACCTCGCTGACTGGTCTTAAACATTAAACATAACGCTCTGATAACTATGTTGTCACCTCCGCAGATGAGTCAAGCCAAAGAATCTGTTCCCATTCATACAAGTGCAAAACATTTTGAGCCTTACTAGTTTAGAAATGATGGTTTGCGTAACTCAGGCGAAAAAAATGGTTACTGAACCACCCTTTGTTCTGCTGACAGACGGATTTCCGAACAAACTCTGTTTCAGGAACATTGACCAAAGAAAATTGGACAAATTTTGTCCAATGGAGAATTTAATTGTCACTCGAAAGCAATCTGAAATTTGCGTATAAGGTGGGAATCGAAAGCAAACTTTTTATTCCCGGAGAAACAAAAGCACGAAATTTAACATGCAAATAATTGTTGCAAATGTAAAAATGAACGTGCTGCTACCGTCGTTGAAATTCTAAGCAGGTAAAGTGACAAAAAAGACTGCGAAAATCTCTGGTTGATTCACGCTGTGTAATAACTGTTTCCGGTACATTTGCTAGTGCTGTTCTTTTCATACAAAAAATTGTACGATTATACCAGAATTAATGGGATACATGTCAAAACCATTCCTAACAGGGAGAAAACGTTTTGCACTTCGAAAGATCTGCCAGCTGCGCAACTGCTCGCAAGAGCCAGGTGATACAAAATCACTGTACCTTAAAATGCATACCAGCATACGGGCTTATACAGTAGGACTATGGTTTCAAATTCATGTCGGACAGATCTCAGTCGGCCATCCTGAAGACGGCTCCAAATAGGTTTCACATCGATCTCAAAAGCTTACACAATTGTGAAATGATGTGAGAAATGGTATAGTCGGATGACTGATGCGAGATTTACTAATTGCATTCCCACTATTTATAAGCCAACTGGATTAGTTCTGTTGGTGTTACGTATAATGTTAAATGTATTATCAACGCAGCATATTTCGGTTACAACGCACCGCTGATCAAAGGCTACCCACTTTAAAGATGCATCCCGTTTTGGAATCGTTTTGGAATTTCCTAATGAACCACATCTCTATAATAAGGACTTCATTTCTGGATGATCCAGATAATGTTTGCTCCCGGAGAGTGCAGTCTAGCAGTCCGCGAATCTACCGCATTTATTAAACAATGCACAAGATTAGCATTTTTGCATTTCACATGAACGATTGCGACAGCTATCCGGCTCAAATAAACAAACTTTTATAAGTAAGAATTAGTGCCGTCAAAATTGCTGAGACATTCAGCCTAGCTTTCCGTTTAACGTGTGAGGAGTTGGGCCGATCTGGAAACGTAGATCACTGTGGCTGGCCATGCTAGACGGCGCAGAATTAACGTACTAATTTGTTGATTACTGAGAGCAAAATGTGTGAAGGAATTCTCGTCTGTTTAATGAATGCTGTCACATGCAAGCAAGTGTAGTCTGGAATTAACTCCGCATTTGATAGCATTCTGGGACCCAACGGGTACTCGATAACGACAGCAGATCTGAGTTGACTGAATGCAGTGCTCTTGTGGCATACATTGCTTCCCTGATATAGACTATTTACCTTTTTCTTATCTGCCGTTTTACAGAGCTAAAGCATTTACCATCAGCCAAATCCTGTTCAAATACTGGGAAGATTAGGTGAACCAGTTGTGGTAATCCTTGGTAGATGACCGTCTACCGTCTGAAGTCAACTACTCCAAGGTGCGAGATCTAGAAAACACTCACTGTCCAGCTGTTGTCAAAGAGGTTTTTGAACTTACATGGATGTTTGAATTTCTGAGTTGGGTTGACTAAAGTAGTACGGCCCACCAGTTCCTTGAATGGCACTAGAAGACGTTTCAACAAACTGCGGCCCTTCCCCTAACGTGCAAATGGGAAAGGTCTATAAAGGAAACTGAAAAGCCCGTGACGTAAAGCCTCGGGAGCGTCAGGCAAAGCTAGTCGGTAGTTCATAAACTGATAAAGAATATGTATTGTTGCTTATCCACGAAACATAGCCATGCATTTTGAAATCACCTAGCTCATTACTTTTGCAACGGGTCGCAAGAAAACACTTAAAGAACTCAGAAGAACTTTAAAAAATAAAGAAAAAGAAGTTACATTCAGTTCAACAAATCATTCCCGGTATTTCGGAAGTGATTATATGCATGCATCGTAAAAATCTTATAAACGGACCCTTTTAACTATAGAAAGTTGTGTATAATTCAGGGTTTCTATTTACGATATGACAAAAAACGAATTCCTTCTTTTGATTTCCCAGATGGGAGATTATCTAGTATATGCTATGCCGTGGAGTTTGCGGATTATCTTGAAGATCCTCTCTATTCCCTTCTGGATAAACTGGATATTTGCATAAAATTATGATGTTTTTGCCATCCGATGACAGATAATTGGATAATCTGAACCTGGGGATAGGAGAAAGACTATTGGAAAATGGGCCTTTTAAAACGAACTTTGAATAACGATCAGCCAACAAAGAATAAAGATATTGCAATGAGTACCTCTGGGCTGCCATAGTGGATGTGATTGCGTAATGGATGATGCAGGTAGGTACGCTTGCTGGACTTCGGCCCGCTTTGAATTTTGTTTGCGTGCTTTTCAGGTCGGGCACGTGCCCCTTCGAAAATCGCTGTCCCAGTGCGTGTCACAGAGTTATTTGATTTTACTGTTTACCAATCGCACTTCGGTCAAGATCTACTATCACAAGTATCACACAAAGAAGATATGCTGTTTATTCGTGACGATTATTGCGGGCTTTCAAAATCCAATTTTGTATGAACGTATGATATAAATACACATTCATACAGCAAGCATCTAGCTGGTGGACAAATGACAGTGAATTCAAGTTGATTAATGTCTTGTGCTATTTCACTGTCAAGTTAAAAATGGTTGTCAAATTGCTTTTTATTTTTGTACCTTTGCATAATGAAATTCATGGAGGTTTTCTTTCGGCTATATTACCCCTGTTGGAAATCAGCAGCTCAAATCGAGCACAATTGCATCTAGGGTTAATTAGCTTGAACCAGAATTTACTCGATTAGCTATTTTACGAGGATAAAATTGTTGGGCATTGAATTGAGTGTCTCAATGACTCGCGATAACGACCTGAGGGCCAGTAGCCTGCACAAAGAATGTATATCGCTCATCACCAATAAGGCCATACAAACAGTGTTAGTAGAAAAGTCGGTTGTATTGATAATACCAAAAAAAGTCATCATCAACGTTCAATTTCAAAACAAACCATTTGTATGAATACCACCGTTTATTTTAGCTGAGATAACCGATCCATCAGTTTTCAAATATTCCCCAATAAATCACTCTTCCTCGTTTGACGGGGAAAACCTATCCACGTAGCTGGAAAGGCGCATGGCCGCTGGTAAAACGCATAATGAACGAATCAGAACAAGTTGGAGCCGATTGGGATTCATACTCTGTAGCTGACCGTACACAAAATGGGCCACGCAAAATAACGTGAGTAAATTTCGCGCAGGAAAGAACACCCGCAGAGTTTTAGCAATCGGTATTCAATGACATAATTTGTTCACAAGACACGTATCCCCAACTTTCGATACAGGAAGCTTCTGGTTACAGCTGAAACCACCATTTGGATACAATGAATTCGTTAGTCCATTGAGAACTATGGGTCTTTCCACTAATCATTCGTCCAGTTTATTAAATGCCAAGCAATCGAGAACATTATTCTCGATGTCTGCTTGCTTACCCAAGTTTCTCGACCATCAAAACTAGATTATGGTTTTCAAACTGTTTTGTCGTTTTGTTCTAAAGTTACTTGTTTTCCTTCTGTAAGATTTATTCATGCGTACTTGAACAAATCTGCTATGCATTGCAGAGACTGAGTAGTATCATATAACTAAAGCTGCTCATTTAGAAAATTGTGATATCAGCGTCGCTGATATTAACCTGTAAGCACAGAAGTTGTGATTTGGTGAGCACAAAGTTATTTCATTCGCTGCCAAAATGTAGCTAGTCATGGAATCATGAAATAACTGTCAACCTTATTGCTGTGAAACACTATGTTGTGGTCAAACTTTGCAGCTGAAATAGGTAGTACTTACCAGGTCGCTTTTACCCTCGCCGAGTTTCTGTTAAGTGCTTGATTTCGCCCATACCTTACGCATTCGATAACACATTTTTACTTTAGGATATCATTGACAAACATTAAAAAAATCATTCCCTGATAAGCGATTTCTGTGAAATAGGTGACGGTAGTTACGTGTGACACTGATGGATGGATAACAATTAACGATGAACACAGCAAATCCATTTGCATACCCAATATGCGTCTAGCCCTTACAGCCTCGTTCGGGATGTTGATCAAGTTGAGGCAGACTCATCCTACAAAATACTGCACCTACAATGATGGGCTTAACTACAAACAGAAATAGATGGATTGACTGGTTCCATCTGAATGATCGGCATACAAACACACCTCATTCGTCGTACTCTCTTACTAATTCAAAATCAAAGCGTTCTGGTTTTCTTCTGAAGCCTCTGAATTAATCAGGCGGCCGTAGACTTTACATCGCGCAAAAAGGTTCGTTGTTATCAAATTGTCGATAAATTTTGGAATAGGGCGAAAAACGGAAATTCAGGTTCGGGTAAAACATTCTTACATACTCTCACTACTTTTTGCAGGTAACGTGATCCACTCGGTTACGATGAGTTAATGTGGTCAAAATTGACAACTAACCTCCTTGTGAGCTTTGGGACCACGGTCAAACTTATTAAATTACTCTTTATAAAAGCTTGTTTGTAATTCTGGCACAAAGTAAACTCGTGCCTATGTGAATTTTGCATCCTTATATTCTAAGGTTCGATGTGCCCCTTGTCAGTCTGCTCATCAAAGTTCACCTTTCATCAAATAATTGAAAAACAAGTCAAACTAAGTGAAAGATGAATTGATTCAAGGTTGTTTTACGGTTCAGCAAATAGCAAACAGGATCTCACCCTTCTTATTGATTCAACTAATTGAAGCAAAAACTTCAAACTTTATTGATGGTTTGCACATGTTTGACGTCAACTTGATCAAAGTTAATTATTTTGTTTTTCTTGAACGCCGAGAAATAATAGTGGATTAAATTATAAAGGCGCCGAATCATAAAATTGTTTTGAGGCTTTGAAAAGTCAGTTGTTTATGTTGATTCGATGCAAATCTGCCGCCTTCACGATATTAACTCAGGATTGTTGTTATCTCGACGAGATGAAAGATTGAGCTCATAAATACTGTAACCGAAATTTTCTACCCTACAAGTGTGCAAGATCTTCGAGCAAATAATGAACGTTGCATGCTAAAACGTGATGTTCTGCCTTTCACAGCAACTTCCAGTTTCAGGATTATTCCCGGTAATTTTTGATATATTTCACTTTGTTTGTACACTCTGTGGCTTGTATTTTGGTATCATTCGTGATTATGAGCTGTTGTAAATTAAGCACTACTTGTCGAACGCGAAATGGGTGATGGTAAATTGTTTGGCTTAACAGTAAATTCAAATCTGGCATTTTCAATATCCTTACCTTAAACATCTTAGGCCTTATTTAAAATCCATGGGCTGAAAAGGCCAGAATCATGCAGAATAGTATAAATGCAAATTTTCAAACGTCTAAATAACAAAAACCTATTAATCAATAGATTTTTAGCATTAGTACTTTCACTCGTAGGATGAATCTGATTTTTCTCGCAATCCCGAGGCTAAAAGTGCCTTGGTCATGGTAACTCTCACCTGTTCCATGATAGTGAGTCGATGTGACAATTCCATCCGTGATGGTTGCATGCGAAATCGTACACTAAAATTCTGCAGAATTCCGTACAATGGTGACAACGCTGTTGTATTCGTATCCCAGTAAAGTTCCCCAGGCGGTCGACGATGTACTATTGCACCGGTCGTCAAATGCGGTCTAAGTGCACGGGCGCGAGCTCGGAACTTGTCCAATAAAGTTTTATCCAACCAGGACGAACCCTCCCTGTTCGAATCAACGTCCATGGCCTCGTTGAACAGTCGCTTCGCCTCTTGAATTTGTGGGCACAGTGTGAATCCGGGAACTTGGTCGTACAAGATGTTCCGACCAGAGTAGTCCAACTGAAACACGGTTTGGTGTCGACAGTACTGAATCACAACCAAGGTGATACAGGAACACAAACCCACGAACATGGTTGCCGTGAATACAGCCCACAATAATCGAAGTGACCTGGACGGAGCGTTGGCGATTTTTGCCAGCGGGACAAGAGAGCTTTGCGAGAACAGGGAGTTAAATTTTTTCATTTCAAATCTATGTGGATTGTTAGCTAAACAGGCTGGTTTTTGTGGACGCTGGTGTAAATTTAAATGTGATGTGAGCATATTATATCTAAACTACTTAACCGATGATATGTACGTTGTTTCTCCTCGTATGACACACAAACGCCTCCCTATTGGCAATTCAATTTCAACCAATGGGAAGCACTGAAGCATCCGAGTGTAAGGCAAATATTGAAAAGAAATAAAACTAGTTGTGGAATAGAATGCATGGAATATGAAAACGTCTTACATGATTTACTGTCCATTTTCACATTTCAGATTTATTGTTATTGCCTTGTATACTGTGTTCGGAATTCAAAGATGACATACTTGATTTTATACACCGAAGTGAAAGACAGAACAATTCTTAGTTCCCCAGAAGAAGCTTCCAATATCCTTTCTTTTTTTACTTAAAATTATGCAATTTCGGTTCGGTTAGTAGTACAGGACAACCATTCTAACTCGACGTAAATAGTTACAAACATTTTGCTGGTACTAATGTCACCGAAACTATTTGACCGGCGAATAGGGAAGATAGAATTAGTGAAGTGAAAATGTCGATCTGTGAAGTGGTAATTATCTAGCTCAAACTCTGATATGTACGAATACATCCGAAAATTCTCGGAATTTTTTCCTTGCTCTAGATGGATTTGAATAAACCCGGTAGCTAGAAATTTCGATGATTGCTGCAAAATTCATTTTAACAACTCATCAGTGACTAGCTCTTCAAAGTAATTGCTAGGAATTCTGGTCCCGTTGTCGCTGTTTAAATCTGCTGTCTAACAATTCTTTGTTGGGAGCAATACCGTTCCTGAAAATGGAGTATGTCTCAATTTTGAAGATGCGAGAAGGAATAGAAATAAGTTACCATTTTTCAAAACCGGTAGATATTTGGTTGCATCAAGGGCAATTCTACTGATGTTTATAAAATTAGAAATTGTTTATGAGGACTGTTGTGAGTCCGTATAATCTGGGCGAACCGGATTTTATGGGCAAATTTTCTGAATAACTTGAAACTGATTTTGTAGCGCAAAGCACGAGAAGTGCGTGGTGTAAAGGTGTAAATGACTCATATCCACGAACGTTAGATAACTCGGTATCAGATGAAACACAGTAATCCGAGTGTATTAAAGCTCGTTAAAATGGCTCAGATGAGAACTGGTCATTAGTATTAATGTAAACTCGAGAAGTCCGAAAATTTGAAGATGCAGCTCTGAAACTGTCTAAATGTATCAGTGCAGACAATCATATATTTAGGATGCTTTCGGGCTAGAGAAATTCATTTCTGCTAACTGTCCCGTTTCTGATACTATGGATTTTCCCCGTTATTGCTTAGTCAGTGACTTCTGGCTGAGTGGATTTCCTGGCGGACTTATAGGTGAGTGTATGATTTTCGATCTTACCCTCTGTTAAACTTAAACCTTCCGTTAAACTTTGTGTGAGAGTGAGGTCAACTACCGATGGAGCTGAACGAACCTCAGCACCAAAATCGTGCTTTAAATCCCTTGGTCCTCAAGCCTGTTTGGAAACCGGGATAGTGGGAACTAGTCAGACTATGGCGTAACTGGCTATCACTCTGCGTGGCCTGAAAGTTAGACACCAACCAACCGCCGGTGAAAACTCATGTTGGTGAACAAGGCCCATTGGCATAATTCCTCTTGTTATGTGACATATATATATTATCTGATTTTACCAGACAAATAAAACCATTGTAATTAAGTTGATATCGCTTGATTTGTCCCTTGCTGGTATGCTATTGGAATACGGCCTGGAATATCCCGATTGCCTGGTTGGCCTACACCAGATTTAACTCTCCGACGCAGCTGAAACAATTGTTTGTGTTAGTCAAATCTACCGTTTTTCTGATCAGAACGCTCGAAACGCGAATCGCTGCAAGTGCACTATTCGCAACCAGTACTACTGGTCGCAAAACTCTATGAAAATGTAACCTATTTTTGTTTTCGAGGACTACCTGACTCAGAACGAGATAAGTTCCCCAGCTTTGCGAAATGGTGCATATGTGCGTGACCTGTTTTAAGTGTAAGTCAAGTGTACTTGGGTGGATGTTATTTTCACGTTGTCTGTGCCAGAAATAAGTCGAACCTTTCTGCTGGAAACTAGTGGCCACATGGTGATGAACCGGGAGCCGCAAAGCGCAAATCAATAACCATAAGTAAATGAAGTCTGGTCATGAAAGATCATAAGCGCACTCATTTATTATATCCAGAAACGGATCGCACCATCGCACAAACTGTTAGTTGTGAATGACCAACTAAACAAAGCATGGAGAAAGCAGTGTCACTCAGTCATCGCGGGTTTAACAACAAAGCGACTTTAAAAACATCAGCCTAAAAGCTACCAAACAACGTGGGTTGATCCGATGGTCACGGGGATCCGTTGTATGCCAGGTGATTCTATAAATGTGATTCGCTTTCGTTGATGAAATGAAACTTTTCTCGCCTGAGTCGACCATTCCAGAAAACATTCATGGAAACAGATGATCACCGATTGAAAATAGATGCAAATTGCGACTGCTGATTTCCGAAAGCGAGACAGTTTTTTTTAAGAATAGATGCGACTGGGTCTTTCGTGTGTTAGGGCAGTGAAGAAGTCGTAATTAAATCAGATTCGCACAGCCGAAATTTTATCTTCAAGGTAATTCAAATGTCACTTTATGAAAGAAAAGTAAGGGATCGCTCCATAGCAGGAACTCCATTACCAGTATCCATATGGTTCAGCGTAAAGCTGATTCTTCGTATCAATTTGTGTTCAGGTGGAAGATGTGATAAGCTGTCGGATGGATTGAACGGAGATTTTTTCTTCGTGAGACATTCCAAAGTCGAAATAAGATTACCGACCATTGTGCCAATTCCAAGATAGATTTTTATCCCTAAGCCTAATCATAAAGTAAAGTCATTTGTATTCTGTCCCAATGGAATTTGTCCTCAGTTGGGAAAATCCCAGAAAAACTAACAGAAACAAGCTTGCATCATAGGGCTCCCGTATGCATTCTGTTAACACAGCAAATCAATGACATCCAGTTGTTCTTTTATATCTAGTAGTTTGTCAACTCTTGCTTGGGCCTAATCAATGGGACATTGCACGAAGTGTTGGCAACGTATTTGCCTGATAATTTGCTGCAAAGATTTAAGGTTTGTGCGGTTGGATCTAATTAAGTTTGGCATGAAAAAATGAATAATAGATGAGTCTATATTGGACTAGATGTTGTCCAGTATAAGATATTTTGATGTAGCAGCCCCGAGTGAAACAACTAGGACTACGGTAACCTCATTACAGAGCTAATTTTCATCAGATCAGCATCAATTTAGAGCCATTTTATTTCGTTAAACCGTGAAGCCATAAACCTAACACGCAATCACAAGTACCACAAACAGTTTAGTTCGCGTGCAACACACTCAATTTAGTATTTACTTGTCTCTTGCCCGACTCATATAGCAGCTAATAGTGAAGAATGTGACATCCTCCTATTTATTGTACGCTGTTAGGTGAACCAAAAGTCATGCAACACTCGGCATTTGTTTTGTCTGCGATTGAATCCAGTCTCAGAGTTTCAATTAAGCTATATAATTTCTCAGTGATATGACAGCTTCTAAAACAACTTAAATTGGGACTTGCTTGTCTTCTAGTTTAGTAGACCTCCCATAGGTAGGACATCTTTGTTGGCTGGACAATTATTATAACGCCAATCTTATCTTCGTGGTGTAGTATGCGTGCATCTCTGATTGGAGGATGCTTTAAAGTGGGATTGACAATCAGAGAAGTTGAATCCACATTTTTAATTCCTTTAATTAAACAGAACTGGTTGGAATGGATCGAATCGATACTTGGATAATGTTTACAAACGGTCACTTAAAATCTATTTACGTGTTTACTCTTGTTTCTGAAAAAAGGCTGGTCTTTCGTAAATTTAGAACGCAAGCGATCTGATCTCCTGTCTTGATGTTGTGGTTTGATGCAACTCACCAATGAAAGGCACAAAAGCCTTGTATCTCTTTGACTACGACAGCAATTGGCACCTACTGTGTCCAAACTTTAAAACTTACCGTGGACGAATTTCGTGTAGTTGAACGGTTCATTTTTGCCCTATCCGGGGCGATTATCAGTAGTTCAGAAATGAACATACGGGGTAGATGACAAACTCACTTGCTGTCTTTCTGCCGCATCTGGTCTGGCATTAAGTTCGACAAGTAGAAGAGATATAAAAGATCCATAATATTGACAGATGTAGGTGGGAAGTTCGCAGAGACTACTTTGCTGCGTTTTTTGTATCATGAAATAAAGTGTGTTGATTATTGTGCCTTGGCTTGCACGGACGCCACAGTGTTTCGAGTAAGTTAGTGCACATTACTGTTTTGGGGTTTGTAAAGAGGAACCGTTACGACTAACGACTATGAGTTTCGTGTCCAACCTTTGGCCTGTCTCAATAAGCCTCTCACGTTTTGGATATGACGTGTAGTCCCAGTGACAGTAATCCTGTAATCCTTCTCAAGTAAACGTATAAGTATTTAAGTTGTTTCTAACGGTTCTTTTGATCTGCTCGAGTAACTCTCTGGAATTGAAAGGTTTGTTTGTCTGGGCTTATCTTTTAAAGATTTTGTGGTGTCAATTCATAGTGTCATGATGTCCTAGTTAACTATCAGTTTTAGCTCTTTGGCATAAATTCGAGGTTTTTGTCTAAAAAGGAATAATGCTAGGTTGCCGATTTTTTGGAACAAAGATGTCACACCGTAGGTGCTCACCTGTTCACGGTTTCCGTTCCAGTAGAATAACTACACTGATCATTCCGACCAGCTTAGCATAACTGCTAGTTGAGAAAGCATGTATTTCCCGTGGACTCAATTCTCTGTTGTTTATTATTCGAATCCGCATAAGTCGAAATATGAGTAAATACTGGCAGCAGATACATGCTTGACACCAGCTTGACCATATCTTGATTTGATCTCCCCAGTTCTTGTCGGTCACAAAGCGTACTATGGTCACAAGCTGTAAAATGCAAACCAAAATGGCTGTGTCATCTAAAGTTCATGACTCAAAACTCTTCGTTCTACAGAACGTTATCTGCATCCTTCTAGATGGACATTGTGATAATTGCATGGAACCATAGAAACCGCAGGCGACGCTAAACACCACAACCAAAGCAAACGTAGACGAAAATTCCACGGAATCAAATAAAGCCCCCAGTGGGCGATGTTTTAGACAGTCACTTTGTTGGTCTTTCAGAGTAAACGTTTTCGTGCTCATTGCTCAATTTTGACGCAATTCCGGACGATTCTGTCATGCACCCAAATGGGTGTGCGAAATGGTACAAAACTCTCCAAGTGGTGATTCAAAAGAGTATAAACGTTTTTGAAAATTTCCCTAGCTAGCATCATTTTATATCTCCGTTGGAAGCTGAGACCACAAGCCTCTCAGCCCTTAAGTAGATTCAGTCTCAGTTCACTCCTAGTTATACAACCTTAGTTGTCATGCTAGTGATCGAATGAGATTAAACGGTTTGCATCAACCACGCCTAGAAAGCTAGCAGAATTACCATCTGCTAAGATCCAGCAGTAAATCCCGATTCGGTAAGCTAATGGAAAAGGCAAAAATAACAATGAACTAACAGTCCAGTTTTATGTTTTCAAGCGAAGTCGGCTGAAGCTTTCATCTAGCGCGTATCAAGGATTTTATAGGACGTTATTTGAAATTGTATGAAACCGCTGCAGAGTCTACTCTTAAAGATTCAGAGATAGCACATGAATAGCTCAAAGCAATTTACTTCTTGGTCGGAGCGATACCGGTACAAACGGGAGTCATTCTCTAAATTGACAATCTGTAGAATGCCTTATTGCGACTCATTCGGATTTATTCTTGACTTACAAGTGAACGCTCATTGTTTTGGTGTCATATGGATATCTACATTTTATGCTCGTATGGAAGATAACATTCATTAACCCAATTTCCAAAAATTCTTTCGGATATCACGAAAGTCAATCGAAGATGACCGCTTGCTACGGTACCCGTGCATTCTTTCGGATCCACAATGCCACATATTCAAACAGCAACAATGAAAGATCTATTGCAAGGAATATCCTACCAAATAAGCTTATCAACTGTCCAAAGGGATGAATCTCGCAATACTTGAAAGACAAAGGAAAAAAATAATGCGATGATAATGACGGGAAGGTTGAAATTCAGAATGCATCTGAGTTTCGATTCAATGTTTTGGATAACCGCAGTAATTTTTAAAATAGCTTCCCAAGAAATAGCCTTCGTTTGTGATATCTGTTCTCGAATATCCAGCCGAAACTACGAGATAGATGCCTCTGTACATGGTTGCCAGCGACGCAAGAAATACCAGTCAGGGTAACGCCTAACTGACCTAGGACGACGTATCGGATACCGACGCCGGCTGGATCGGAGGGCACTAAAAATGAAAGCACAAACGGAACCCAAATACACACAAGCCTACGTGTAAACATTTATAATTTGGGGCCTAGTGTTTATAAATTATCAACTCAAAAGCATTCAGTTTTAGCCGTAGACTGCAGTGATCTATTAGTGATAAGGTGCGCCAACTAATTCCATATATTTGCCTAACTTAGCTATTTTGTTTGTAGTCCAGCATTCTTCTGAATATAACCCTCAGTTATCTGTCTTTGTAGTAAAAACATTTTCATGCTTGCCTTCATACAATAATAACAGCAAAAAACTCAATGGGTTATTTTTTTCTGAATAATTATATTTGCATTTGCTTGTTCATTTTGTCTCTTACCTGGGATTCTCTTACCAAGTTACCATAAAGAAAAGAAACAATTTGCGTACTATCGTAGTCTGCTGTCTGTCTCGTCGGACTTTTAGAAAGAAAGATTTTGTTTCCTTTCCTCATCAACTGGTATTGAGCAATAATACGCCAGATAGCCAGGGCCAACGGAGTGAAAATTCCCAATGCATTTGTTAAAAAACGACTGATTTTGAACGAAAAATTTGATCCAACATTGAATATTTCTTGAAGTGCTTATGGACGAAGTGTC
Source organism: Fasciolopsis buskii (assembly GCA_008360955.1). NCBI lineage: Eukaryota > Metazoa > Platyhelminthes > Trematoda > Plagiorchiida > Fasciolidae > Fasciolopsis > Fasciolopsis buskii. Next base: position 42,656 of record LUCM01004976.1, on the reverse strand, counting down.
CATTGGGCTTGTAGGATAATACGGCTGCATTAGAGCAAGCACCAAAAGATCAAACATTTCTTCCTTTTACGCGGAGTTGCGTGCTACTAGAAGACGGTTTTATAGTCCACGCAATCCTTGTAATGGGGTTCTAAGAGTAAGCCTGTGATTAATGACCGCTTTTTGACTGAGGTCTAGGACGAGTGAGTATGGCCATTCATAAAAGTGATAGACCATTCATTTGTGATTTGTTTTACGAGGTTGATCGAGATGCGCAACAATCCTGTTAAAGGTACACAGAACAAAAGCAATTGGATCCGTTAACCTCTTGAAACCCGGTAGTAACGAATGTTGCGACCAGATGTATTAAAGAGTGTCTGATTAAAATCCATTACAAAGACAAGGTGCGAAATCAGCATAAAATTGAATAAACATGTAGAACAGCGATGGCAGGTCAAAGAAATGAACTTTACAGATCACGATGAAAGTTTAGTTCTGCCACTCGCAGTGTTTACATTGTGATGTATTGGATGGTAACTTGTAGACTTTTGAGTAAAACATTTCTCATTTCAGCAAAAAAACACTTGGAGGAAAATAAGGAAATAATTGCAATCATCACCTTGGAAAAATGAAGAAATACTCATCAAAGAGTGACATGAGCACATTATGATAAGTTGCTCAGGAAGTCGGCTGAAGCACGATGACGGTTTGTCAAGATGCGTCTTGAATATGTGTCAGCCGAGTTCCTATGGATATTGATGCTAAAGAGTATGGAATGAAAAGTGGACCGTGTAGAAACATGAAAGTGACATTTTGAAAGATCGTTGTGCAGATGTTATGTGCAATCTGAATGTATTTAGTGAGCAAACTTCTCACATGCACATAAGTCCTGATCACGTAGATGGAAGGACTATTCAGTTAGTGGTGTGAAAGGCACAACTAATAATTGCTAGACCACAGCGAACAGTTTTAAAGTATTTTCTTACTAAACCCGAAAAAATAACTGGAAGGCAGTAGAGAAGGATTGAAAAAACATTGGTATACAAAAGGGGAGATTGTGCTTTGATTCACCCTGGAGTTTCGAAGCTTCCTTATTTGAAATGACAATCGTCTGAAATTCTTTACACAGGTAGAAATGTGAGTAGTCCACTTCAGATTTTCATCAACAGTAACTCGTAGATATCTCACAGAATCAAACTTGGCAAGAGTTTTTAAGTTGAAGAGACATGTTTCCAATGGGAGGGCTGACCGAGAGAAAGAGAGAGCTGATATTCGAAACATTTAGATGTGTTGAGATTTAAACCAGTTTGTGTAGAAAAATCGTAAACAGAAGATAGGTTTTTGATAAAACTTTGAAGACCGTCGTTGTCCGAAACGGTATGAGAGGGAGCAACACCCTCAGTACACTTAAACTGCTTACAAGGGGAGCTAACCGATAAGTTTTTCATGTGAGCAGAGAAGGAAAACGGTGAAAGAACAGTATTTTGAAGCGCTCTTGAATTGTTAATCAAAATCTTTGACGTATTACCGACCGTTTATTGTGTACTGTGTTCGGTTATTAAAGTAATCAGACAACTATCCTAATAAATGCCCAGGTTAAGCAAATGTTTACGGTTTGCGAATCGTAAAAGATCGTGAGAAGTGATCAAATTCCGACGAATAGTCCAGAAGAGCACAGTGCGTCTAAGAGCTTACAAATGTGATGAATTAAGAAGGCGACAGCGTATAAAGTGTGCTGGTTAGATTTATAAGCAAACAGAAATGGGCGGTCAGGAGGATACATAAAAGAACGCAGGCGCTTGAGCGCAGCACACTATCAATTTAACACTAGAAGGCGATGGGGCGAGAGCTAAAGTGGTGGAACTGCCGGAATTTGAGATGGGAAGTGAATGCATTTGTCAAAGTCACGACACACTGCCTTAAAAGAGCCTAGGGCAAGCTGTCAGGGCCAATCGCTGTGGTAAATTTCGTGATACGCAGAAGCTCGAACACCCCACTGCCCTAAGCAAAAATGAATTGGGTATAAATACAAGAGTGGAGGAAACTTGATTAATGCTGTCTATATCTGCAGAACATTTCACGTCCCTTTTTTCCTATACAACAGTCGAATGCCTTGCCATGGAGTTGATTGTTGTTACCACTCAACAGTTGGCCGGCGAATGTCATGTCAATGCTTTGGATTTCCGCTTTTATTACTATTAGGTTGAAAATATACCTCACGCTTGAGTTATTACGAGATTTGTAGAAGTGCTCTTTGCATCTTCTTAGATATTTCAGTTTCTGGGTAGAGGGAGATATGGCCATTCGAAACGAATAGTGCTTCTGAAGGGTAGCAGATGTCAAAGATTGTGTTGGCCGTCTCTGTGAAAAGTTTGACATTGTCATTGACCAGGAGTTTAAAAGAGGAACAGGTAGATGCGATCGAAAGGGATTTCTGAAGAAGAATGAGGTTGTTGCGTGAAAGGTTACGGGGCCAAACTCGGATTTAATTTTTTCGCCTGAAGGAATGGAATGCTGGGCCTTAACAGAAGCAAACAATGATCTCTACTTGAAATTGGAGTACGAAGTTTCAGGAAAAATAAATCGAGGTGGTTGGTAATAACTCTATCTAAAATGGAACCGCCTCTGGTGGGAGAAACGCAGAGATCAGTCAAATCAAACACAGTCAGTGGTAGAGTTGATGCATGATTGAAAGCACCTACAATAATATGCAGAATATCCTCAAGAAGAGGGACAACAAACACTAGAAAAGGGTCGAAAAAGATGCAATATTTTGTTGCGAGCTAAAGGCGGCAATGCATAGATTGGTTATGATAGTACTGTTATGACGAGAAATCCCAGGATGACACTGTGCCACGAGACATTCAAATTCGCTGAGCGAGTAAGTATAAACAACTTTGGACTTGCCTGACCAGGAGTTTATGTATGTTGCAACACCGCCTCCAGTCTTCTTCTTGTTCGGAACTCTGTCCTGCCGACGGAGTCTGGAGTTGTCTATCGACATGAGCTAATCAGCTATATCCGGGTTCAGCCACGATTCTTTTAGGCAGATGACACACGCATGAATATGGATCGATGCTTGAGGTATGAGGGACAGATCCGACAATTTCGTAAACAGAGAGCGGATGCTGGTACTCAACAAAGCCGGAATGAACATCTTGGCCGTAAGTGTGCATTAACGAGCTGCCAGCCTGCCAGCCATCACGAAAGGATAAATCACTTTTTTGAAGCATAACCGTGCGTAATCCCAATCCATGGCGAGAACCAATAAGGGTTTTACACAACAATGATGAAGACCTAATTTATCGTCGAACGGAGACCATAATGGAACCAAAACCCCCATGGGGAAACAGTGAAATAATAATGATAAACAGTTTTTGCCCATCCAGTCAAAGGGCGCGTGCAAGCCAGGAAAACTGCGCCCGTTGCAGTTAATATAGAGTCAACTTTGTCATGCTATGAAAAGTCCACAAAATCTTTTCAAAGGGTATAACCTATCAAATTCAAGAGGTAATCCCGCTCCTTACTATAACAAATTCTAGAATTTCACTTCAGTAATTTTCCTAAAAACAATGTCCGCTTAGTCGTTCTTCAAATAAGACATGATCACGGTCGTCTAATGCGGATGGCACCAAAGTATATCCAGTCTTGTCTAATCTATATTCCACTGATATCAAAAAACCGCTTTGATCGCTTTGGTTACTACTCAGTAGACAATAAAGAAGTGAAGACGGGCGCTTTGAGAGACACTTTGTAATTTTGAATTCTATGTCACTGCCTACCCTCCCAAAATCCTTATCCATTATAATGCGAATAAAGAAATAATAGGACTGCCATAGTTGTTAAGCCAGGTAACGCAGTTGAAGGGCCATTTACCATAGATGTTAAAGCCCAATCACTGTACAGGGGAGATGCACACCACGACGCAGATCCATATGAAGCTTCAATAGGTCGGATGTGATGGCGAGCCGTGGGACACCAAAATGCAGTAAACATTCAAGAGGCAAATGGAGAAACGCTTTTCGATATGGTTTTTAACGAAATCCTGAACTGGACAGAACTCAGGGGAACCAAGCTGAGTCGAAGCCTAGTGAGCGTATTAGCTTCATAAGTTAATCAGTACGACGGCGCGCAACCTGTCATTTAACTATCTTTAACGATAGAATGCTTTGATCGTAAGCTAGTCTGCATCTCGGCAGAGTGATTAACATTCACGATAAAATGTTACAACTAGGATGAAAACAATAGCAATTGGCTATAAGCAAAAATTGTGCAACGACATAATCCTATAAATGTTAATATAACGAATTCTGAACTACAGTTTTTCAACTAAGCAAAAAGAGAAGTCAAGTGGCTCGTACACGAACGATGGACGTGGGTGAGCCAACTGCACATCCTGGTCTCAGTCAGATCAGAGTAATTTAGAACGACAGCACGTGAAAAAGAGCGACCGGAAAATGCTTGGGGTTTGTAAAGCGTCACTTGATCCAGCGACTCGGGCATGAATACGAAGGATTACAAACAAAGGTTGAAATCCGCAATCAGTTATTAAAAACTAGAAGTTATGGATCAACAATCGGAAAAGGGAAAGAAATTAGGAGTAATCGAACAAGCCTCGTAGTTCTCGAAAAGCTCGGTTGCTAACTGCTGATCATAAACGAGATGCTGTTGGCAGAAAAAGGGAAAAAAGAAGCACCAGAAGTATAAAAGTTATTTTAATGCAAACTGTACTTCTTGCATCTGTGTTGGAAACCTTTCGTCCGTGGTCAGATGTCAAATCACCAACCGATGAATTCATGCAATCTTCTTCTCTGTTGTGGTTCGACTATCAAGAGTGAGCAATGCAAATATCCCAGTGCATTAAATTTACCTTGCAAAACTTTTTAATATTAAGGGACTTACTCTGTTTAAGTAATGTCATTTCTCGCCTGCGAAAATAATCAAAGTAGTAATATAATTTCAGGTTTTCTTTAGCAATATTTTATAGACTTCAGTAGGCAGCAGATACATTCAATAACCGAAGGCAGGAAGCGGTGGCGATTTCTGTTCGTCTCCAGTTGACCAAAAAAGTGTTTATGAAACAACCTGCCGACTTGTCTGGTGCGTGAAATAACCCCATCCTTCATGTAGTCCGGATTCCAGTTTCTTAGCTGTTTCGACAGCTCTGTTAACGGTTAACTGTTGTTGGAATTTTCGTCCAGCTACAACACTATCCACAAACTAAGCCCTGATTAGGAGACTTTACTTCTCATTCTTCGGACAATCCATCACTAAGAAATCGCAAGCCTGTGAGATCATAGAAAAACAAACGGTTCTTTTTTTCTGGAAAACGATAGATCAGTCACTAACTTAGAGGATTATACAAGCAATCAGTCATCGTTGGATAGAACTGGTGAGACAAAGCAGTGGAATAATTAGATTAGTACTGCCTCGCAAACGAGGTGCTTAGAACTTTACCGTTAGTTCTGTTTTTAGCAATGGCCTGGATGAAATGAATCATTTTGAATGCATGAGCACTTGTTCTCGAGGGACCGAGTAAGTGAATTCGGGTAAACCATCCGTTGCTCTATTGTCTACGGTAACGCGCAAACACTGGTGCCGTTCGTAATTTAGCACTGTCAGGTTTTGCTTCTGAGAACAAAACGTTGCTCAGGGTTGCTATTTTGAAGATTGACGCGAAAATTTTGTATATGTCAAATATGAGGCAGATTTTGGGAATATGAGAGTCGCCAATCACGTGATTTATCCTCCTTTAATCATTTTAGTTAAAGGGGGTAAGCTCTACAGTTGATGACAAAATTATACTTTCTCTGTTTTTACAACAGTGACTGTATGGTACTTTTTGTTAAGAAGACCGACCACTCCGACAGCAAAGAAAGGAGCAGTCCCAAGTTGTGAAAGATTCGAACCTACGGTGTTTCTGCTTAAATTTTGCAACGGTACCTTTTGAACATAACCAGTGAGTTGTTACCGTATATCTGGGACAAGTCATTTATTAACTTGAATGCACCCTTCTTCAAATTCTCTGCGTTATGCCCATAACGTCTAGCTGTAAAAGGTTTAGGCACATTTCGTGTACCCAAATTCAGCTAAAAAATCTGTACAAAAAATAATTGATGTTTCAGCAGAAATCTATCATTTGATCGCAGAAATACCAACCACCGCCGGCCGCACCTCTAAGCCGTCTTGCAGACGAATGAATCCCATGGCTCGAAAAATCCTGAGTATTCGTATTTACATTCTTGGGTTTTCTGATCATGTTACAGGAGTCATAAGGCACCTTAAAAATCTTCGATAATAAATGTTATTTTATGACATGCTTTTAGTATCTTAGAGAACTGCCACATTAGATAAAAGGTGAATTATATTGATCGCCTGTATAACCCAATATGACTACCTCTCTTGTGCTTCCATGAAGTGATTTGCTGTTGCTATTTTCGAGAAATCTTCGTTTCAGAGCCATGCACCGTACGATACACGAGGGGAAATGTTCGCATATCTAATTTGGTTGTTCCACTAGGTATGAAAATTTAGGGTAATAACAACAGATATTTAACACGATGTTAAGAGTGCTGGACAGTTGCATTGCTACTAAAATCATTGTAGAATTACTGCATAAGTTAAAGATTCTGGAACATCCATCCTTTTATAGTGGACTACTTTTAACCATTCATTAAAAAACGAAATCAAAAATTGAGTAGTCAAGAGACCGAAACAGAAATACATCGACTTTATTATTAAATAATTGACTTATGACCATCAGACATCTAGGAAAATGCTTCTAATTACCTTCTACTTAGGATGCATTAGTAGTTAAACTAGTCACTTTGTTTTTGATAAGTATGAAATATTGACTATGTAGGTATAATCTCACCTTCCAAGGGGAAAATTCAAACCCAGTTAACCTAAGATATTTCGCTATAAATTTCAATGACTTTTCCAACGACTTTCGCTATTATCAACCTAAAATAAGGTTCATTTCTGGAGTGTCTTCCAACCGTGCGATACTCGTTCCATATTGGGAATTACAGTACGAAACGATTAAGTCCGTGGATTGTGCAGCCGAAAACACAGTGTACATATCCAACGACATAACTCTTACCATTTCTCTACCGAATGTGTTAGAAAAACCAATCTGTAGGGTTCTCAGCGAGAAATCAGGGACAGTCTTCTGGCTTTTCATACGGCCAAACTTGGCGTCAACCGATAAAAAGCTGCCAAGCTTCAGTCGACTAGCTTCAGTTTTGGTAAAGTACTGGTGATAGAACACATAAAAGACAGTGGTGAGACCTAGCCCACTTATTAACGCCAACCCTTAGTAAGCTTCGAATTTGACAATATCTTTATAAAAATTATGGCAAACAATGCACGGCGGATAATTGAGGAACACCTAACCAGTGTCCTGTGGTGCATATCACATGTCTGTTTACATTCTCCAAAATGATTCAAATCAACCACTTGAAACCACGAGATCGTCACCAAAATGCCATTCTCATCTCAGAGTTAAAATCGCAAATGCGGTTATCCATAACCCGTCGGACTACATAAACGTGAGATTTTGTTCCTTAATTTGAGAAAATGAATAGAATCGGTGCGCTGTTTAGCACTGGTAACCATAATAAACTGCCATGAATTTTCTCCGAACACAATTTGTGTAATGTGAAGGTATCTGCTTACTGTATCCATTTCAGTATGTTCATCTGTTCCAGATTTCAAGGTGCATAACGGAGTTTTCACAGTGAACCAAGCAATCTCGAACTATGCACCTAGTGGCCTAAATACTTATCGGTCACATATTAACAGTACTCGGTCTTAGGCAATCAGTTACGAAAAAGTGTGCAACTAGTTACCTGTGTTCTAATCTGCGTTATGATTTACTGTCTGCGCTCGACTAATTAAAGCGACAAAATCATTTTCATAGAAGCATGCTACGACCACCGAAAAGATGCAAATGTAAAAAGCACTCTGTGACGGAAAGACTCATAACCACCGCATTCGCAAGGGAACGTCCGATGTTCATCGGTTAAAGCAACTTAAACTTGCCATAGTCCTCTCGCAAAGCCACTGTATGTTTAAGACATTCATAAGCAGAAAGTTAGTTTGAACGCTAGAGTTTACTTCTGCCAGATGCTTTCGCTCTATAGAAATCGCGCATAAATTTGCAAACAACCAAAAGTATTCATTTGGCAATAAAAAAAGTCAGCTATAATTAAGCTAACAATTATTAGGCAACAGATTTGATCAAATCCGATCTACTTCCAGGCGTGAACTGGATACTGAGGACCGTAAAAGTTGACAACCCAAATCATTGGACTTCAGACGAGGAAAGAATAACAAACAAAAATATTTAAAATTGTTTTCCATTGGATCTGGCTCAACCGCATCCATCGTTTACTACCAGTTCCCGTTGTGTATGAATCCCAAATTGTAATGGGGGTTAATTTTAGTTGCACAAGGGTCGCTGAACGTGAACATCCAAATGACACCAGAAACAGCGTGCCAAATTATTCAGTGGATGGTTTTCTGTTTGGTTGGAAAATCGTTTTGTTGTGAAAACTAATGATCCACAACTTGGGGTAAACGACTAATTTCTCTCGTACTGTTACATTTCGCGTTTGCGATTAACAGTTTCTCATCAAACTTGTCCAGAGAGCCTTCAGGTCGATAGACAGGCCTCGTTGAACCTCGGTCGCAATGCTTTTTTACCCTCCAACGATAAGCATTACTAGAACATTATTATACCGAATAGATTATTTTGATCAAGATGTCGTTTGTTAGCGGGACATGCTCGCAAAGGTGGAACAACATTTTTCACACTTTTCTGTTGATACCCAAAAGCATCCTGGTAGACAGAATTAATTTATTGGCCTTAAGTTACTGAATAGAGCTGTTCAGAATGAAACTGTTCCTAGTGGCGTTAAAATTAATTATAACTAAATGAACAAATCAAACTTTTCACGAAACAAAAATGGAACCGTGCTAAATCGACAGTCGCAATGGACCTTAGCCGGTCAGTTACACTCAAACATTTCTTCCTTGTTTGAGTTAAAAACAAAGTCCGTGGGGATGTTAAGAACACCTGAATGACTATTGTGGACGTTATTGATATTAGAATAGATTGTAATGCCGAACGTGCAAGCCACTGGCGTATGTTTGTTTTAATATGTTTACCAAAATATTTCCATCGAAACGCCAATCCCATCTGGTATGGGTGGACCCAGGAATCGTTAGAAAAATCATTTCGGCTTTGCACCAATCTATACCGAAACTGCACTTGAAATCATCCCAAACCAAGATGTTTTTCATGTGGTCCCCATCGTTACTTAAGAGTGATGTGCAAAATCGTTGTTGTTTTTTGATTTACTGCTCTTCGGACTACACTTTTATACATAAAACTCAAATCAGTCGGTAAGCCTAACATTCAGAAAGCCCCATATTTGAGTTTCACTAGTATTAGGTCTCATCATTGGTGCAGATTCTCCACAGGACTCATGGTTTGAACTTTAACCTTCCAACAGCGTGACATGACGTTACCACTGGGCTCGCTGACGGATTGGTTTGCTCCTTCCGTGAAGAAAATGTGACTCGATGAGGAGTGTTCGATTATAGTTAACGAACAGGTACAGTGTCTTCATTCGGGGCTGTCAAAAATCGCTGACTATCATTGAGGTTGACCTCTGGACAATCCTTAATCCGCAGTTGTGGTTGGCGTGTTCGAGAGCTGATGACTCAGAGGTGGTGCAAACGGCCTTCAGTTGAATAGTCAGGGTTTAGACCCCGAGTGTGATGGCTGAGATCTGATGGGAGCGAATTTAGAGTCCGGGGCCGACCGCTTGATGAGAGGTTTGTGCTTGAAGTGTTTATTTCAAAAGACTTTGTCAAGCGGGCTGATTTGTTTTCGTCAGCTGACTTAGTGATTTCTTCTTACTTGTTGTCGCTTAGACTATTCAAGATGCAGTAACTACACCTGACTCGCCTTTAAAAACCATGGAAGCATTTCGCAGTTATACCATCTGTGCTAGCGGTACTTAGCAGCGTATGACCATCGGGCTTGAAAGAAGAAGCAAACTTATTAGGCCAGGACATCCGACACGCAACCTTCCGTAATTTTCATTCTATCTTGATGATTCCTAACCAGAATCAAACAGCCGAGAATTTATCTTTGGTTTTCAGTGATGAGTGAGTTTTTAATAGTGTCAGGGGGGTCATTTAATTTTTTCTTTCGGTTTTGTTTATCATGACTGGCTGGCGACCCAGCAGGAGGGAGTTTGACGTATCAACATTTCAGTTATCACTCATATTTTGGTGTCCATTGGTACCATACTCTATTTTTGCCCGATGGAATTCTTAAGGCATATGATTTAAAGTACGCTTGTACATGGCATATCAAACACAATAATATTCATTGTCTACCAGTAATATCTAGTCAAAAACTGCAATAGCGTCCGGATAAAGTGATGCACTGTAGACTTACTACTGAACGACGTGTTATCATAGACGGATCAGAAAATTTTCATTCACTGGACTCTGACGATTACGAGCAGCCATTTACTCGCAATGACCAACGATTGCAAACCTAAACCACAATCACAAGTACCCCTCCGATCGATTAAACATTATCTAGTTCCTCATGCACGCAGTCAAGAAATATGCACTATCACAAATTGCTCTCAAAGTCTAGATCTTCTTCGGACCATACACTAACTTTGTGTAATTCATGTATCGCGTGATGGTCAGCCAAGTGCCAGCATCGGCTAGTCATTATTGACTTAATTTATTAGGTGACATGAGCCCGTGCCAACCAAGATAGCCGCAAAAACGTCTGGCGAAATCAAAATATTGGCTTCTCCAATTCTCCCGAATATTCCACTGCGACAGATTTTGAAATCATTCTTGGATTGATATTTTCTGAGTGGGACAACTTAGTAGGCTATTTGGATGAACGGTAACCGGCCTGTTAAACCTACAAGCAATTCTTCATCCATCACAAAATACCCGCGGGATTTGAGCATGCAGTCGAATGGTAAGTTGTTGGTCTAGCAAAATTACGAGATGATAGGAATTAAGTCTATCTCCAGCCCGCCACTGCAGGCAAACGATCATTTCACTTGGCTACGGAACCCTAAGGATGAACGCAATGTGCGTCCCACAGAACATGTTAATTTGTATTTGAGATCCACTTGTTTGTCATGCCAAGTGTTGACAAGTATGTGCAGTTAAAATAATTTCCAGTAAGTCGAGTCCATTCAATGGACAGAGAACACAACATAGTCAAGTTTTACAGTTTTCATTCGAACTGATTTTGCTGTATCTCTTTTAGTTCACACCACAGACTACATGTCATCGCATTAAGTAAGTGATATGTTATGCATTGGCGTAGTCCTCTTGGGTGAAGTCAAAAAGTAAATCCATGGCGATATGAATTTCGCAAAGCAAATCTACTGTGTTCTTCATACGGGGGACAAGTTGCTTCAAACCTCACCTAAACCATCTTCCAGAATCGATGGTCACCCGCCATGACTGACTTTAAAGTATGACCTGCAAAATTATTTCTCTGTGAGAAATGATTATCTTTGTCAATCAGTGCATTGAGCGCGACACCAACTTTTGCAAAATGCTGAGTCTTCACAAGTTGTCACCAGCAGAGACGAACCTCCAGCTTTTTGCCACTTGCTGTCTAGACAGCTACAAGAAAAAGCTGATCGAACTGCAGAATCTATCTTCCGGGACTAGATCAGTCCTGAGTGAAATAGCCATTGCATTTTATTTAAACTTTACAAACTTTTAATTACAACGTCTTGGAGAAATCAGAATTGGTGGTTTACGACAGTGATTGAACCGCAACGTCAGTGGACCGAGCTTTCGTCCCCATCAACGGTTTCCAAATAGAGGCCTTCTCATTTGGCCTTAAATGTTACATTCCTTTCAGAAGATCGATGTTGCCTTGTTTCAAGCCTGGGTCAAATCGTTCTTCGACCAATTATCGCTCCAAAAGGTGCACAATGGCTGCTAAAAACAAGAATTGCCGATCTCCAACTTCAGGAAAAATATCAGTGTGAAGATTCCAGGGTCGGAACTAAAGCATGTCATTTTACAATTCAATGAAAAGGTTTTAAGTTTTAGATTGATGGCATTGCCATGGAAGCTCACTTTCATCCACAATGTCCAACACCACAGCAGGCATTGAGAATATGCTGAACACAGCCAGCAGTGAAACATGATTCTACCAAAGTAACATTGATGTTATTTTTGTGGTAGGCAAAACTAAGCAATATTCGATCAGATTTTTGCCGATTGAGCACCGCTCACCGCAGCGTGTGGTTGCATATGCTGCATGAATATAGCGACAGTCCGATATTCTTAAATCTAACAATAACGCGACATCAAAACAGCAGTTCGAATGGATTCGGTTACCGCAGGCATGCGCTGTCGGTGCAGTGTCTACGTTTCACGAACTTCTCTCCTCGGAGCTAAGACCGTGAGTTGGTGATGTCTGCGCAGTGTGACCTTCGAAGTTTGCATAGCAGTCGCAACGAACGATGATGCGTTTCATTCCAAAGGCTGCTCCCAGACGTTTGTGAAAATACACCACTTTAAGTAAACTAATAGAATGCCCACTGTCAGTTCAAGGATGTAAGGCTTTCGAAGCTGATGACGCAACCGAATACTTCATGCATCGTCTCAAGTCGCTAAATAGACCATTATACAATGCTGCTGATGTCTCCCAGACCCGCATGAGATGACGTAAACCAATTCCCTCGGTCAAACAGCCTTTGTCAATTCATGCCCCATCGCACTTGTAGATGTTCACGTTAGATGCACTGTCCTCTACCTTGATCTAACCGAACGACAACTCCGACCGAGGGTGCCTGAGCACATTCCATTGTGGGTGGACATGAACGTTAATTAAATGCAAACAAACCACAATCCACTAGTAGAACACCAGTATGCATTATCCGTGGCTTGTCATGTGCCGGAGACAAGGACACGGCACGACAAGGCTTCTGCGTTCTCGGTAATTCTGTCAGCTATCAAATCGCGTGTACCGCAGTTTGCTGAGTCGACCTCGATCCAAAAATGTATGCGCAATTTGTTCAATCGGAAGAAGTCATTCGTTCCTTTGACGATGATTTGGTAGCACCAAGTTGAATTCAGAATTATCTTCCATAGAATGGAAGAGCTTAATAAAATCCATAGTACGCTTTTGATAGGATATGATGAAACCAACGTGGATTTAAATTTTGAAAAGTAATCCTACTAGTAAATAATGAAACGTGGATGCACTTGAGAGGCGGTGGAATAGTGGCTTACCTGTTAGCCATTCCAACCGAAACTGAAACGAGGCAAACGACAGTTCAGAGTGATCCTGATATGTTGACACCTAGTAAACCAAATATTTCCACTTGTGGAACATCGGGTTCATTTAAGTTCACCTGGAGTATAAGCAGCGCTCGTGAAAAATCGAGGTTGGGTCTGTAACCAAGATAGGGACAAGAGGTATCTAATTTGGATTTTATTTGTAAAGTCGAACCATAACTGGTGAGTGGCCATCTCTACAACACAACATCATATGCAAGCGGCAATTGGAACAAAAGCTAACATCAGATGTTGCACACCGTGGAATTTATTAATTGCCAAATTACTAATATTTGTCTGGTTTTGTTCAGTGATTTCAAAACGAAAAGGAAACAACAGTATTCCATAGTGCAAGCTGACAGGAAAACAATGTAGAACAGTCCGTTATTGTCTTTATTTCGCGCTATGATGCTGAGCAATAGATGGTATGCTTGTACACTTTTTCACAGTCCTCTATTCTTTGCTACCCTCGATGTGTCGCTATGACGGCATTACATTGCGTGTAGGTTCTGCGACGTTTGGTAGGAATTTTTCTTTTGAACCATTCCAAATTATGACTAATTTGGGATGTTCCGATGTCCCTTTAATTGAAATCACATTTATACTTTTCAAAACCTGCCTTAATTTTCCAGGAGCGTGGAGGAGCGACAAAGAGATCAGAATAATAAGTATAAAAACGAAATGAAATCTCTAATTTAGGGTGATTCATGGTCATTCGTTTATTAAAACACCAAGTTTCTCCAAGGTAACTGCAAACTGATCAAGGGAATGTAACAATGCTACCTTGAGTGGCGTGTTAAGATTTTCTACATCATAAAGTTGGCTTATCACTCGTGGCAAAAAGCAACGCGTCTAGAATTGTCATTTTTCGGGAGGAAAGAAGCTTTGGCTCGTATATAGTGCCACGTGAAGCTTACCGTACCACGGCCACATCACCATAGCCAAGCAACGACTGGCTCTGTTTTTAAGATTGCTGGGGGATTCACTGTAAACCAACAAAATTTTCCACTTTCTTCAAGGAAAGGAGATTTATTGCCCTCCCAGTCTCTTACGCCAGCTTATAAGTTGCTGTGCGTATTGTTCGGAAACTGGGAAACAGCCTTTGTGAATTCGGGCATAGCGTTCTTATCGAATATGGTACGAGAACGAGAGATGAAGGCGAAGGACTAGCCCATCCCAATGCACGTTTGATGTTATGCGCCATGAAATAACAAAGAGACGTCGGCAGAGCACTAGGTCATTATAGTAGAGAAATTAATCACCAGTAAATTCGCTCAAGGCCTAGAGATGAATGACCAAGGAATTTCGGTTGCGAAAGTTTCTGTCTTGTCCAAAGACAGAAATTTTGGAGAAGAAAAGAATGCTCATGTGACACAAAAACAACGAAACCATGTTTCCTAAGAGGGCGTTCTTATCAAAACTGAAATACTTTGGAGATCAACAGATGATCTAAAATCGCAGAATGGGAAAATGCACAGCAAATTTGGGTAAATTAAGCATCTCACGTCTTAGTGGTTGGGGTCCAAAAGACCCGTCAACTAACTGGATGGAGACACTGAAGAATATGAGAGCGAACCGTGAAAAACGTTGCGGAATTAGAATGATTGAAAAAGTGTGCGCTTGTACAATTATACATTCTGGCTCGCGTTTTGGTGACACGGCATCTTTTTCTTTCTCCCTGTCTTAGGACCACTTTCGCACACGTCCAGAACAGTTATTATTTCTGTAACAACTTGCAAAATGTTGGGGAAAGCGGTGGTCAGCAAGGATCGACTCTGACTAATCATGAACAATGCTGATGATGATGATGATGATGGTGACGATACCTTGGACAATCTGCATGCCACCATTTGGTCTGCTTCACTTCACACGGAATAAAGAAATAAAAAGGGTTTCCGGACAAATGACAGTTGAAGCGAACTACAACAAATTCCAGAAAATCCAAATGAAACATGAAGACTGTGCCCTTCCGGAAATTCATCATTAGACGAAGCACAGAGGAATGGAAATAGGCACGCAGATCACTCACATACGTACGGTCTTATGCTTTAGGAGACACGATTATTCATGAACATGTCATTTTTGCATAGCTCCAAATACTATATTTTATTCCAAGTCTAATACCACTGGCGTCAAGCTTATCACTGGGTAGTCAGATTACGTACTTTCTACTTAAACTCAACGTGACGGATAATAAACTATACGTAATTAACCAAACACGACGATGATGATATGGTGCAAAACCAGTGAGCAATAAAGGGTAAATTATAGAGTTCGATCTAGATCCAAGAGATCAGATTCAAAGTGGTCTTTCACCTCGCTTGGAAAGCATGGCGCGAATATGGACTCTCAAGTCAACATCTTTATTTTTCCTTGTTTTCGTTCCCAACCAATGAAAGGCTGTTCTCTGTATGTTTGCCAACAGTCGCAAAAGGCCAGTACAAGACTCACTGTTTTGATAACCCCATCAAACAATTATGTACATCCGATTGAACCATTTCATTGATTTTGTGATCTCTCAGATGATTCGGGGTCTGGAATCGGAAGCACAAAAGGAAATCACAAGTGCAACAGAACACCAACCACCTGCGGAACTCTAGTGGAAAGCACTGCAACTTGGGAACGAGAGATATATTTCCAGCTAAGGTAACAATAAATCTTTTTCATCTATTGGGCAATAAATGTTGGAGAATAACGAAAGACTGTGTAATGTATCCCCTGGTTCATGAAGAACCTTGCATACGTATATTTGGACTGGGGAGGATTGTTGATATTGTCACTTGCGTGCTTCACCTACTGGTTTAGTGCTGGTAGAGAACAGTTGAGCTCCGTTTGGTGGGATTTCGCAGGCCAATCCTAGCCACAATGGCTGCAAGTATGAGAACAAAAAATCTGATAACTATTGTCCTTGTAGGGTGAGTCTAATGGGCCAGGAAGAATTTTAATCGTAAACTGTTCGCATATTTTTGGAGTCGCAGTCTAATGCAATATGTTACGGTTTCTAAGATAAATCCATTTGCACAGAATGACTGCTTTTTGGGACTTATGATTTTGAGGAAATCATTATTAAATAATCCGGGGTGAACAGCAGGAGAGAAATACAACCTAAGTGATAATACATACAGACAAAAACTGTGCCATTCAGCGGAATTCCAAGGTGCGGATTTATGTATCCACTGAAGACAGAATCAAAGCTATCAGTCCAACAAACATAAAGGCTAACAGAGATTTCAAGATGGACGGTTATCACAGCATGACAACGTTTTACGCATGCCTATGGATATGCTTATACATATATATATATATATAGCATTTAGGCACATTAGAGCCTTTCAGGAGAGAGAAGACAAGCTCTGCTCAATTCCAGCAATAGAAGAATAGATTAAGGGAATTTCGACATGCTGTCAAGTCAAAAAGGCCGAAATGAGGGCAAATACGCCATCAGCAGATCAGTGCGACAGACCAACCACCAACAGCATAATTTGACTTCAAAACTGTCGTTAGATGGGGTGTAGAAATCAGGAACGGTTAAAGACTTGCAGGCTGAAACATACGCTTCGGATAGACAGAAACTGAAGGAAGTCTATCAACAATGTTAGATGGAGCGTCGTAATTCGGATGCGTTTCGAAGATAAAGTATTGTGAATATAAAGGTCCACTTGACTCAACGTAGGGAAAAAAAATGGTGAGACAACTGAGAAGAACCCAGCAGTAATACATTTTTCGAATGTTTTGGATTTACAGATTTTAAAGACTTTTAAAAATGCCTGGACGTTTGCAGTTGGAAAGAATTTTATTTTTCAAACTAAGGTAAAAGTGTGACTGATGAAGCCTCCCAATGTTGAAGCATTCCGAGGCAGTAAAAGCAACGATTAAATGCACTTTCTTGTGTTAGTAGGAGGAGATGAATGTTTTGATGAAATAATTCACCATATGATATGATCGTTCAAATCACCTTTAAAAAACCACGGAATCAGTGTACAGCTGTTTCATCCTTGAGGCAACACAGTTTGGCGAACAAGCTCATTTTAAGTGATTCGTACTCATGCCATTACATCACTATATATTTTGACCAAAAATCACTATAGGAAGGATTGGATTAGTCAGATACAAATATGGGTGGGGAAGGGATTTGTGGTATTGCATGCATAAACTGAGTACACAAAAACGTGTTGTGTTAATTGTTTTGTTTTCTATGGTTTGCGTTGGGACGGAGGGTGGGCCAAGGGAGTTAAAGCGCAAACACAAGTTGTTTTTGAGAGCACATCGGAGATTTGTGAAGACGGATTGCGTCACCTTCCGGAGTGTTCATCCTTGCTCATCCTTGTGGGCAGTATATATCCACCGC
Source organism: Fasciolopsis buskii (assembly GCA_008360955.1). Classification (NCBI taxonomy): domain Eukaryota; kingdom Metazoa; phylum Platyhelminthes; class Trematoda; order Plagiorchiida; family Fasciolidae; genus Fasciolopsis; species Fasciolopsis buskii. The sequence continues at coordinate 24,973 of LUCM01004976.1, read as the reverse complement.
ATCCGAACTAGGACGCGAACCCGCGAAGAACGATTTCGAGTCGAACGCCTTAGCCATTACAATACCGAGCAAGCTGTAAACGGTTTGTTCAAATTCACCATATCATGTTGCACCTACCCGTCACTGATTTCCACGGTCAAGGACCGCCAGCAGCATGATATCAGTGGGATTTATAACAAAGCAAAGCATCCTTTAAATCGATAAGGTTTCCGATGGGCCAACAAAAATAAGGGCTCAGAAACACTGGTAAACATGACAGTGATGGTATCAACCAACAAAGAACAGCTTTCCATCAGGCAAGACGCTTTCTTGTCATTCAGAACATCTTTTTTGTAAAAAGCTATTTGTATGCCACTTTTTGGCTCTTGATGAACTTCATAAAATTGTCTGAGTATTTTGGCATTCATCGACGGAACAAGTATTGTTACATTAGGGTTAAAATGCCTTTGTCCCATGAATTGGATCATTAGATTCGATCGCAATACTCTAGTCGGAAGTAGAATTCGTCCAACATTCACCAGCATATATCACCGACGTCAAATAAAAATCGAGCTTATGTTCGCGTTGGCAGGAACGGTACAATCCGGAGCGAAGGTGAACTTTCCTTTTTTCACATAGAATATACGTATCTGTACGGCAAGATTCACGTGCAGGCCCATGGGGTAGACGTGTAATATAAGATCATGAGCTTCACGGACATGTTCTACCCCAATGATTTGAACGCAACTGGGTAAAGTAATTGGAAGAATGTGGGCAAGTAATTAAAAATTCGTGATTAGCCAAGCTGGTCAGTGCATCGGATAAGCGTTTGCTGATTCATGTCCAAATGGGCACGTTCCATAGACAGAAGGCTGAACTAAAACTGATATGCGGTGGTCATTTGCAGTCACAATAATCTTACGTTGTTTGAATTAAATTCTTTAAAAATAACGATCACTAGATTAAAATGACATACAAATTTAGCGGATAAAACCATCACAACCAATTACGAATCTGAGGTAACACCGGTGAATCTTCTCAGTCTGCTATTCATCATTTGTTATCAAACAAAGGATATTTTGAGAACTGTAGCAATCTTTATTGCAACTTTGGGCATTTCCATTATTAAATAAAATAAATTTTCTGGTAATTTCATATACAGTCGCATATATGCACAGTACTTATAATTTCAATGAGTACTATTTAGGAAATTCTTCGCCGCTTGAAGAGTGGAAGCATAACCCTAAATATGCTTACCAGCAGTTGGTATGTGCATGCAGTCAGTGAAGAACCGCTGAAGTCAATAACATAATTAGTTAAGACAAACCCAGAAACTAGAAGAATCAACAGCCATTTCTGAAAAAGACGAGAAAAATGAAATAAATTTGGCAACAAGGCGTTGTTCGTCTTGTTTCCGGTTGCCGAGGTCCGGTTTCAGGTTTCATCATGCACCGATTGCCTGTGGCAAACAAAAGGCAGTCCGTATTTCCAGAACCGATTCACCAAGTGAACAATCCGATTTTGATGCATCTCTTCTCCCTTAGGTATCTCCAAAAAGAATATGGTTAGAGTTGCTTCATAAAGACTTATTTCCTGTTTGAATTTTGGAATTGGAATGTTTACCATTCAATAATGCAGTCACGTCGCAGAAGCTTGAAGATAGCAAACGTTTCAATTACAGCGAATAACATTCCTCGAGAGTGAATATGAATTACAACTAATCTGGACTTCACAATAATAATAATAATAATAGTAATAATAATTTACAAATATTTACTCGAATTTAAGATGAGTGTTTTCATTTTTTAGGAAACCGTCGTGCTTGCACGGCGTTCTTCAACTTCTGCTTCTCACATGAAGCCACTGATTTGTGCTGGAAATTTAAAATTGTTCACAATCCTCGAAACGTCTTGGGTATTTTAAAGAACAGTGCGGAAATCACAGTTTCGTACGTAGATGTGTTTTCAACAGGCTCTATACTACTGATTTATGGTTTCACACCCAGCAGTTTTCACGGTACATATTAAGCTTGCGTAGAAGCTCCTGCTGGCGGAATCTAAAATGGTTAATACTAACAGGTACATGAACAACTGCTGACTCAGAACAGCTGCAGCCGCATAACTTAAGTCAACCTTAAGTTATCACGTGACTTGTAAAATAGGCTCACACAAGTTTCCCATTTTCTGTTTACACTGAAGCCACAAAGGCAGATATCTCTATGCTCAGGATATTCACTCAGCACATTAGGTCTAATCATTTCCAACCTCAATGTTCGGGAGGTTTAAAAGGATTTTCTTTCAGCTTACCGAGCAACATCGGCAATAAACTAATTAAGGGAAACCACTGGAATCATTATCTTTCATCTTAACGCTTGTCATTAGTTCGGATGCGGCAACTATATAGTATTGCTGTTTCTTAGCAAAGATGAAAGAGCGGTGCATCTTTTCTGTGGTTTTTAATGGTAAGCTGATTGGTAATTTGGCTTCAGGAATGACATAAATGTCATAGTAAGTGTCAAATCGTGGATGTGAATGCTAACCAACGTATTGTTGCTACTTGGTATGCCATTACAAGCTTGTCAGTTTAGCTTCGCGGCTGAAATTTCCCCACATTTTCACTAAAGCATTAGCTTGTTGTACAAACATTTTCAGAAAAATAGAACCCACGTAAAAGAAAACAATAGAAATCTGGCATTCTGCACACAAACCGTGGTTGGGTGATAATTCTAGAGTCTAGAATCTGTTACAGGGCTTCGCCTTGTCCGTCAGAATTTCGGAGCAATATAATATCGGCAAATCATTGTGCTTGAATATGCCAAATGGGATAAAACGGCCTAATGTGCTCTTAAATTCATAAGCAGCAGTCATCAGTAATCACCCGTGACATTTTGCACTCCCACCCGGTGAGATAAAAACAAGTCTGGCTACTTGTACAATTAAAAGTAGCCAAAGCCGACTAGAAGAATTCAGAAACATCAATCATTCACAGTTCAGATGTCTTAACGCCCCAGCATACGATAAAAAAAAGTATCGGCCACCGATAGCGCAATTTTACCAACGATGTTTGTACGATGAACTGGTAAACGGTCGCTGTTACCCCTTTATCTTTCCAACTTATTTTTGTCACGATATTCTCCTAAACAGAATGCACCAAATTTTGGTCGTAATTAAATCAAATAATATGCATTTTTTGTGGTGTAGTGTTTAGTGGGACTTATTATCATTGGCCTCAAAAACAGCAGTTTCTGACTTCTCTCGACGATTTTTCGCTGTCAAAATGCTGAAGTTAGGGATGAATAAAAGCCGTTCATTTTCCGTTCCACTAGTTAAAATTTAATCAAACACTGCAAGTTAATGAGATCTTGCAATCTCCCAATAATTTAATACGTTGAGAAAACACAAGTTGGCGAATCACTGAAAACGAGCTTGTTCGCCAACTTGTGTTTTCTCAATTTAATACGTATTCAAGTTCCGCTCGGGGTTCGTGCTATGAATTCGCTCCCCATGTGACGTCTGACCACTAGGTCATATAAACTGCGTTTAACAATGATAATAACTAGCCAGAAGTCCACTTCTGTGAATGCATTAAATCAGTGCACTAGAATCACATGACACATTATTTAAAATTTACTAATATTATTATTAACTGTATTGTATTACGTCTGTTTGAATTCTGCCAAAAATGGACGAATTTGCCACCTCGTCACAATATGGAGAGTAACATACCCGAAAAAAATATGTAACTTATGAATGACTGCGTAGAAAATGGGTCAACACTGCTAAGTAAGGAGCAGTCGAGTTCCTGTTAGATATTTATGCAGCACGGTAGATAGCGAAACTAAAACATATATCTTCCGGAGAGCGGTATTCAGAACGATCATTGCGCAGTGGATGAGACGAATCCGACGTATCTATTCTAGACCGGGTTTTTGCATACAGTTAGTTGAATATCACAATTTGGTGCGCAGTTCTGCCATTCTTACGAAAAAACCACTGATGTCCGAACGATCCAAAGGTAGAATTACAAAGTCTTCTTTCCATAAACAGGCAAAATTGACAGGTAAACCTGGGAAAGACAGCGATCGTCTCTTATCAAGGAGATAGTCTCCTAAGGTTATTTTGCAGATAAAATCGTTAGATGTTCACCTTATATTTTTAGCGACACTGATCTCCAAATATTTTAAGTGGCTTTTCGAGTTAACTAAGAATCAGACGAGTATGCAGACCGGGAAGAAGCAAACTTACAAAGAAAGCAACTTGGCAAATGAAAAGTAAACTTTAAAAAAACGGAAAAATCGTAATTGGGCGGTTGATTGTTTGAAAAGTTGAGGAATTCTTCATTTTATTTAGCCCAGGATGGGAGGATTCGACAGCGATTGGAAGAAAACTTTCGGCTGAAAGTGAACTTACTAGGTTCGGTCAAGGGAACAGTAGTGACGGGTTTGGAGCACTCAGAATTGGAATAGATGCATAAAGATGCATTAAAGCGGAAGTAAACATATGGTAATTTAGAAGTAAAGAAACCAACAAAGCCTATATCTACGGCCATTTTCATCAAACGAAGTAGTTTGAACACCTCTCCCTTGTGAAAGATGTCACATCAACATATTAGTCACCGGCTTAAGGCAATTTGGAATCAATACGTGAACATAATGCCTATTCGATCCCCCCTGCATCTCCAAGGAAGCTTACGTGTTATATTTTCGTTCCACAAAATAGCGGAATTGCTTGCCGCAGGCGTCTATTATTACAGCTGATCAGATGTTGGAATGACTGTGACTAGTCGACTCTTTTTATTTTCTTCCGTTTCAGCAACGAAAATGGCTTGGTATATCCTGAGATCTTGCAGTGTGTAGAAATACACCTTTAGTTTCTTTACCGCCTCTGGAATGGATCAAACAATACGAACATAGCGGTGAAAATTTCTTTAATTGGAAACTGATACCAAAAGTCAGATTGAGTGTAACTTTGAGAAGGTAAAAATCACTACTAAGGGATTTATAGAGAAACAGACAGTTGCACTTAGTAGAGATGGCCGAAGAAGAATGTATTTCACAACAAAATAACTATTCCTATTGTGATTTGATTAGATAAATTAAAGAATAGAGAAGCGTTTGGGGGATAAATCCTGGGAAACAAAATTATCAGACAGTGATATCTGACTGAGGATCAAGCACGAATTTTGGGAGAGAATGATTCAGGATGGTTGGTAATAATTATATCTAGAGCAAAGTTACCTCTATTTGCGAAAATAGGTAGATCAGCTAGATCAAACATGGTAGGCGGAAAGATTGAAGCGTGACGAAGAACACCTACAATGTTATGTAGATTATCATCTTGCAAAAGGGGAATAGAAAGATAGAGAACAACCGAGAAAATACGAGCTGTTGGTTTGTGTGCAAAATGGGCTACATGCAGTTTAATTATAATGGAGTTTCCGTGGTGAAAACACTCAGGATGACACTGAATAGCTAGCCATTCAATACCAGACGACGTATGTCCACAATACCTTCGGTTTTCTTATCGATGAAGTGTCTGTCCAGTGCGTATAAATCAACGGCTTCGATGAATTTCAGGGCATCCGCAGCCTACGGGTTCAGCCGTAACACCTAGATGCCAATCATCGAGGTGTAAACAGGTAGCCGACAAAGAAGATCCGTTAATATATTGGAGAGGAAACGTCTGTTAATGACCAGTGACAATTGGATTGACAGTAGGGACGGTGAGTTACGTTTAAGAGCAGCCTGGTAACGTACAGCAATGCTCTTGCTGGTTGAGTCGGAAATCTATAAAATTTATAGTTAGTGAAGTCCATTCGATTCTGAAATCCAAAAAACTATTTGAATCGCAGTCATTTGGCACGTGTGCAGCCGCGAGCAACGATCGTATTGAAAATCAAGGAGTTTAAAATGATGGCATAACGACCGCAAAAACGGAATTGTGGTGCACCCAGTCAAAGGGCGTGGTCCTGTTGCTACCTCAAATTTTACGATTCCTGTAAAGCGTTTACATTCGTGATAGCAGGCGTAAACATGAGTTTATTGTTCGGCCACCATTTCACATGCGCATGCGTAAGATCATGAAATCAGCCCTTCGGTTTCAATTTTTCAATGACAGAATTTGCTAATTGTAATAATTTTAGTCTAATTAAAAATAATATTCCTCTGTTTTGGAGAGTGGATCACTTTTTATGTACATCGACAACCATCCATTACTGATTAATGCATCTACCGGTATCTACCTGTATATCAATCCACATCTCAAACTATCTGGCTGTATAAACATCTGTCTGCTCTTTTCCACTTATCTTTTTGTCTATCTACTTGACAAAATATTTATCTGTCTATCTGCTTATCTATCCAACCGTCTATATCTATCTATTAAAACGTCTCTCTACTCAGTTCTGTCTATCTACCTCTCTATCTTTGTTTATGCATTCTTTTACGGAGATCAATCCCGTATGCATATTTTCCTCTGTATTTTCTCGTCAAAGTCGACCGCGTACTCTAAGACAAAAAAGCTACTTCGATTAATGATTCCAGTTTACTGTTAGTTGATACAAAAGTATAACTGACCCTCGAAAAGTGTTTGCTTATAATTTGGTATCTCCACTCCTGCAACTTTATAAACTTTACTCGATATTGTGCTATCAATTTCAACCGAGAATGGAATATTTTAATCATTTCCAATGCTGTTGGGTGCACAACAAAAGCCAATTTCCACTAAGTAGCTCATTTTGACAGACTTATCAATGTCCTCTTAAGTAGCTTTGACTTAAAAAATGTCCTGGAATGCCAATTATTGCAAAACGTATCAAAAGTATACTTAACTCGTCTTATTCTTTCCCTCATCCCTCGACTTTTTTCATTGAATAAACAACAAGAATGCCAGTTTTGCCTTATCCGCTAGGTGGGGTTCCACAAGAAGTGTCGATTAAACAATCTGCTCTAAATTATAATATTTGAACTAAGAGATTAATATTTTGTATTATCGCACTCAGCCAAATATAGAATTGATAGAAAGACCAATGTCAGATACCACGGCGATTAATTTTATTGCAAGAGAACATGTCCATAAAAGGACAATTGTTTGTTCTAATCTTTGGTCAACGGAAGATTGACGACATTGAGTATAATTGAGCCAGTTGACGTCTTAGTTGCCTGAGTTCTTTGGGTTGATTTCTTGCTGCGGTATGACACTGCTTAAGGCTTAAATAGGTTGACTAACACCATATATTTTCTAAAAATTGTTACTGATCTGGCTCCCCTGTCGACCTCCATATAGTTCCTATTCAAGTCTTCACCAGGTCTGGTCATTACGTAGCCGGGCATGACTGGACCGTTCAGATCATCAACCTCAGCCATCTGCGAAAACCGTTGTCTGGATTACATCGACAGCTGGTCGATTATTCTTATGGGGGAATTATTCAGCTTGGTTCGAATCAAATTATGTTTGCTTGTCTCACCTGACTGAGTTTATGTATCGCATAACTTGGTCCCGCTTTTCGAAATCTCAGTGAACATTGTTTGTAAGATTGCCAAATCTGAAAGCATATGCAAACAATCCAATGCGAGTATCCTTTCGCGGGCTGTGCTAAGCTCTCACTTCTTCTATGTCGAACCGGAGGTGAGAGTGTCAAAGTAGGTGGCAAACTCCGAACCAATTAAACGTTCAATTCAATTCGGTTGCACAGTATTTCAATTCGTGGTCAGGAATCGGCACAGGCGGTAAGCCTTTGTCAAGGCATTTTCTCAGCTAGTATCAAACCATGATGTAATCATTGAATCTTGTGGCTTCAAGTCCCACCGGAAAAAAAACGGATAACTGGGTTGTCCCAAACAAAAGTCAAATCATTCAGGTTTCACAGGTTCCTGAGTCATGGGCCCATTACTGGGTCCAGCCAATATGAGATAACACTACGTCATCGCCTGGAGCCTAGAGCCTACCGTGATGTGGAAGGTTTAGAAGCAGCTCCCTCGATTAGCCCTATGTCCGAATCCCATTACGCATAAATCCGTCGGCGACCCAGGCTCCCCAATTATTTCATCGTGCCAACTTCAGAAACATTCGGTCGCATCTTTGGCTAACCATCTCTCTGCTCCTCCGATGTAGCTTCAGTGGTTTTTCCTGGCCACTTGAGTGTTTAAACCGCATGGCGAATCAGTTAATAAATCAAATCAAAACCCCTACCATTAAATGCTGTTTTGGTATTCCCCTCAAAGACACAGACTCCTACTCGTCTTCTTCACCAGAAGTATCAGGGAGCCGCAGGGAGATGACGAATGTATGATCGGCTTGTGGCTAAACATCATCCAAACTATTTCTTCTAGTTGCACTTAACGATGCACCGATATTCATTGAAGACGTTGCAGAGAAGCGCGAGTTTTAAGCACGCGATTGTTCTGGTACGATGTTTAGGACATAATTTATTTTCATGGTCGCCTGAATTTTACAGAATATTTGTCATAGATGTTTTTGTTACATGCTTGAAGCACGAGTGTATTGGAAGGGACGTGCATCACAAATACTATGGCTAATTACACGAGAGAACAGGTTATCGGTAACCATAATTCTGAAATTAGGAGTGGCATCAAACCACACAAGAGCACCTTACGTTAAAATAAATAATCAGTCGGTTTAAACAAAGTTAGACAATTTTTCTATCACAGACTNTATACACATCTGACATTTTCTTGAAAATAATGTACATTGTTATTTCATTAGGAAAGGGAGTAAAAAGATAAAAGATCTTGCATTTTCCTCAAATACTCTTGAGCCCAACGCATGAAGAAGAGAGAAATCTGACAGCATTCACAAAGGTTGCGTACATCGCGTAAAATAAAACTATAAAATTTATGACGGTAAAGTTAATCTGCTCATAGAGAACAAACACTCTGTGAAAATCTTGCATCAAATTATTGTATCCACTTTTTAAATGATGCACTGTTTCCTTGGATTTTACTAGTAGCATATTAAGCTCAGTTTAGCCCCTTTACTCTGATTAAGGAAGGCTAAGGTCAACGGATAAGTCCCGAACAAACGTCAAATCATTCAGGTTTCACAGGTTCCTGAGTCATGGGCCCATTACTGGGTCCAGCCAATATGAGATAACACTACGTCATCGCCTGGAGCCTAGAGCCTACCGTGATGTGGAAGGTTTAGAAGCAGCTCCCTCGATTAGCCCTATGTCCGAATCCCATTACGCATAAATCCGTCGGCGACCCAGGCTCCCCAATTATTTCATCGTGCCAACTTCAGAAACATTCGGTCGCATCTTTGGCTAACCATCTCTCTGCTCCTCCGATGTAGCTTCAGTGGTTTTTCCTGGCCACTTGAGTGTTTAAACCGCATGGCGAATCAGTTAATAAATCAAATCAAAACCCCTACCATTAAATGCTGTTTTGGTATTCCCCTCAAAGACACAGACTCCTACTCGTCTTCTTCACCAGAAGTATCAGGGAGCCGCAGGGAGATGACGAATGTATGATCGGCTTGTGGCTAAACATCATCCAAACTATTTCTTCTAGTTGCACTTAACGATGCACCGATATTCATTGAAGACGTTGCAGAGAAGCGCGAGTTTTAAGCACGCGATTGTTCTGGTACGATGTTTAGGACATAATTTATTTTCATGGTCGCCTGAATTTTACAGAATATTTGTCATAGATGTTTTTGTTACATGCTTGAAGCACGAGTGTATTGGAAGGGACGTGCATCACAAATACTATGGCTAATTACACGAGAGAACAGGTTATCGGTAACCATAATTCTGAAATTAGGAGTGGCATCAAACCACACAAGAGCACCTTACGTTAAAATAAATAATCAGTCGGTTTAAACAAAGTTAGACAATTTTTCTATCACAGACTGAACCAACTCTGCTTCGATTGACTGATCAGTCTTACCACATTGGACCACTAAACCTCGAGTCAGTGTGTGGCCCATATATGGCGTCCCGCATTGGCTCCTTGTGTTGGAACTGATGCTGGGACGAAAGTCGTCAGCAACACACTCCTACATATTTCAGCTTTTGTACACTCGTGTTATTGTAATAAAAAAACTCACCAGTCTTAACAATTGTCGGCACTTATGAATATAATGTATTAAAATCATTAGTCATATCTTCTAATTTATCAGTCGCATACTTTCCGGAAGATGCTCTCTGATACAACATAAGCCTTATCTGTCCATGCGATTTTCAGTTTCTCAAAATATTTCCATGAGACTACTACGGCGCTTTCGAGACAGAAATAGGGAGAGGGACGGTTTGCATGATGACCGATAAGCAACAGAGCTGACATTTAAAGGTCTGTCCTGCTGTATAGAACAAATCTGAAAACTTCAATTGTTCGCCCTTTATAAGCTGCAGCAATCTAATCCGATACAAACCCGAAATAGAAAATTTGCAATTTGCCCCGAAGTTGAGTCAGTCTAGTAGGTATTCACAATAAGATTATTAGGACAGTTTCACAACTCTTCCGATGGTTTGAGCGACCTGCGCGCTTGCGCTTTGGTTGCGGAGAAATATGTGTACTTTATCCGTGCAGTTGTTTCCCAAGTCCATGTTTTCCTCATAGACATGACTTGTGTGTGACGGGGCGAGATTTGTCGCAATCGACTATAGGATCAGTGGCAAGAGGTGTTCAGTGTCCATGACTCGATCCGTAGGTAGAACTCACATGGATTTGTGGGCCCAATAATACCATGAATTATTCCCTGTCTGTAATTAGAGCTATTCAGAGAGTGATCCTCGCCAGCCTTGACCTTGATCTCTGAAATCGTGTTTAATGGGGATATGATCTTATGGGTGGGTCCAAATGGCATTGCAATTTGTAGCTTTAGTTCGGCAAGCTTTTAATTTGTCAGCCTGCTCTCTTGATTCCTTACTCTGTTTGGTCGTTCACTGATCAGTAGTTCGACAACAAGAACCAGTTTTGTATACCTAGTGTTCGAAACAACTGAATTTGGCCAAATTTCCAAATATGTTGAATATTTCATGTTTGCTTGCGTCAAAGTTTTGACTCAAAAATTCGAAAGTGCCAAAAGCCACAATCTGCAAGGTCACGAAGCTAAACCACCAATCCAGGGCTATCTCAAATCTCGATATCGAATATGCGGCCGAACATCATGCAAGCGTGAAAAATTACAGTTAACTACACTTATGCAACGACGATATCATCCAGGCCGAGGATGAAACATTTCTCGCCTAAGGATCAGTCTCAACGATCAAGATTTTGTAAGAAGCCGAAACCAGTTGACAAATTCAAACGATATGCCTTGATTCACATTACATCAACATAGCTAGATTTATTTTGGGTTCTCTAGAGCAGATGCACATCATAATATTGCCCGATTTGTTTAAGGAGAAATGAAATTGAAATTCTCGAGCGAAATGCAATTGCGCTTTTGAGTGGAGTGCATATCCAAGAGAATAATCTGTAAAAATTCACCAGTAGATCAAACGGGCTGATATCGTGATCGCCAAGTATTTTAAATAGTGCATGCATTTCATTCATTCAAATACACAGTACACTAACTGGTGTATAAAAGTACACTTGAGTATTTGGTCTTTGCTGTCTAACCCGCATTAATCTCTGGATTACCTGAAAATGGAACTGATTTGTCGATGTTGCGTATGATGATGAGTAGTGGGAAAATAATCAAACCGTCATATCTGCAACGACACAGTGGTATTCCAATTTAGTTGTAGAAAAACAGTCAACTAAATTTTGATTTGCAAAACAGATGCACGCTGACTGAAATATGTTCATTATTGGGATAAAGCGGACGAGAACAACTCCGACATGTTGAAAACGTCCAGATTGAATGTTTTACATAACAACTCCGTGCATCACAAGTCATAAATATTACGAGAAAATTTGGTCCACAAACAAATAACGCTTTAAAATCGATATTGGCACTGGCATAATCACCTGGTTCTCTTCTTCTGTCTATGTGAAAATCCAAATGCGTTTGTGCAATCGAGAGCTCTATGTGCTACTATTCTCACCCTTAGTTTGCACTTCAGAACAACAACCGCGATCTGCTTTCGAATTACACCGACAAACAAACCCTTTGCTTTATACTATGTTGTCAGAAAATTTTTGCGTAGTTCCGAACCAGCCTGGTCATTTACCTTATTATTTGATAGAAAAAATGGACGAATTCGATAACGGCAGAATAGCGAGAACGTTCTACCTGAGGGTTTCCAAAACATAATTTTGGAAAAAGGGGTTTGAACCTTAGTGCATAGTTGTTAATAAAATTAATTCTTGTCTGAAACTAAATCTGAGCTATATTCAAAACTGATGACTGAACGGTACAATATGTTGCCAAACACAGCGAAATTCTACGGTAGATATCAGAGCAGATGCTGACGTTTTACTCCAAAACAACCAATGCGCTTCGCCACAAGGAGTGGACCAATCAGAATTCTCGACTGAAAAATTCCGATTGGCTGGTAGCTTTTTGTTTCTTATAACACTATTCACGGAATATGTCAGATTCGGAGTGACTACAATTCATGATGGAATAAATGGAACATTCGGGGGTTTTCGATCAGTTTTCAATACACAGAATATTGAATAATGTGCCACCAATAAACATCATACTACAAATGAGACGAAAAAGCGAATGGAGAACATGAGAATGATAAATCAAACAATAATCAACCATGCACACAACACTGGCGAAAATGTCTCGTCCAAATCGGCTGCAATTAGCCCAATCAACAATTGGTCTCTCCTGAACAATGGCTTGCTTGGCGCCCTGTATATCGTTCTTCTCGTACTCGTTTTCATCGGCAATCTTCTCGTCATTGTGGCTGTGGCCACCACCAAACGTTTACGTCGTACCCCTCATTGTTTTATTGCATCATTGGCATTGGCCGATTTATTGATGGTTACTGGCCCAATTCCTCTGGCCGGTCTGCTCACGTTCTACGGTTATTGGCCGTTGGATGGCAAAGAGTGGTGTGTGTTTTGGGTCGGATCGTGCACTCTATTGTGTACCGCATCTGTGTATAATTTGGCAGCAATCTCGATTGATCGACTGATATCATGTATGCAACCGATTCGATATCGACTTTTGTTTCAAAAAAAGCGTGTGGTTTTGCTTCTTTCTATCACCTGGTTGGTTTCGTTATTTTTGGTACTGATTCCTTTCATGACTGGAACGAACTCCGTCAGTGGTAAGGGTAGATGCCACGGTCGATTGGATTTGCATTTGCGCATATTCAACGCAGTGATTGGATCTCTTCTCCCTTTTTCAGTTACCGCTTGTGCTAATTTATGCATTCTTTGTGTGCTCCGTTCACGTTACCGGATGAGGAAATGGAGAAGACAAATTGAAGTGAATGTGGTCAGCATGATCGATCGAAGAATCGAAGTACGTGGCGAACGAGTAGGACGTTTACCCCTCTTTGTATCAGGAACTACGCGAACTGCCCCAGATCCAAAGCAGTCAATATCGACTGGGACAAGCGAAATTCACTACTCAAATTCGCTAAGGCCGATTATCTGGAGAAACAATGCAAAATTTTTCACGAAGCTAAATCCTTTTGCACTTATCAACCTGATTCGAGTGATATTACTACCGCGTGACATCATCTCTGATTCGAGGACCAACAGTCTGGCCCGTCATGTCGAACCAAGCTGGATAATCGTCCTAACTAATATATTAGCAGATACAATCATTCCGATGGTAAACAGGTATGTCATTCTAGTATTGTTCGTTAATTTCTCGTGCAACAGTGTGTCCACAGTCTATAGAGGACGCCGAGTTTCTGCAACTCGCACAAGCCAGTCAGAAGTAAGTAAACATAAACAAACTGACCGCGATAAATTTGCTCGGGATTTCGACATCAGACCCAGGGAAGACAGCCAAACCTGTGAAACCCAACCAATTGCTACACCTGAAATCAGATTATCCAGTGGTTTTCCCGTCACGGTCAAAGATCAAAATATCACTGTCAGCGGTTTTCCTTCAAGGTCCGAGCGACGAACATACTGGATGATTTTGATTGTGATTCTCTGTTTCACCATTTGCTGGGCACCATATATGTTGTGTTATTACACTGAAGCTATCCTAGGTGTGCATGTGTCCACTGCGATTCACGGAATCTTATTTTGGATTGCTCTTGCCAACAGTGCTTGTAATCCGGTCATTTACGGTCTATTGGACAAACGTTACAGGACCGCATTCCGGCTAATTGTCCAAGCTTGTCGCGTTCCCCGCCTGTTTTATATTTTTGTATAATTGTGCTTGTATTTCTCTCACTTCACCTGTTTACTACGGAGTCACTGTGAAGAATCACTGGTTGACTAGGTTTTTTGACACCGAAATTTCCGGACCTTTACCAATTCAATTGCATTCCAGTAATTACCAGTTTTATCTGTTATACGGCACTTGCTTGTATTCTGTCCCAACATTTGCTTTTGAACTTGATAATGTACTCCTTGGTCTGAATTCGGACGGTTGAAGTGGATGGTACGAGTTCGCCTATTTTGCCGAAATTCGTAATGGATAAATTAATCTCACAAAATTAAATTATTCGATAAAAGTAATAGCCTATGCAGCAAATTGGCATATAAATGCTGTTTCTTAGCCATATTAAGTATTACTTGACCAATAAGAAACAATACTTTTGTTCGACACCAAAGCACTTATGAAATGTAATCAGCCCTGCAATTTTACTCACTGAAATACTAATCATGACAATCGCTAGTCAGAATCCGCTTTGTTCCATTCTCCTGTGATTACAGACGGGCATATCGCAACCATGAAAATAATGGTCAGCCACTCGGGGTCACTGTGTCCCAACAGACCCAAACGAGACCAGAATCTCTGCCAGTTACTTTTAAACAATCTTATATTGCACAGATTTTTCGAGGATAACTGTGGATCCAAAACAGACCAACTAATCTTGTTTGTGCTGTGATTCATTCTTGTAAACAGATGAAAAGTTAAATTTGCCATATAAATGACTAACTATATTCACATTACTGCGTAGATACAGTGCACCCCTCCTCCATCGATTTTCGTGCTAATCGCAATTCTTATCGAAGTATAGTAATCATTTTTTTTAGTTGAATGAAAATCCTGAACAAGATATCTGTGTCGTTCAGTTTTATCAAAATCAGGTTACCGTAGAATTATACCGCGACCTAAATATCGTACCCCTCGAAAGATCACAGGCAGATGAATCGAGGTCGTTTGCATGAATTGACCGTTGGGAACAACTTTAGACAGATCCACTAGAACACTTTTCAACAGTAGTTTCCAAAAGATCTCCGAATTCAGTCTTTGTACTATATACTGCAACATTTTAGTGTAATCTTTTGGTTAGAATATGCAAATTCGTCTGACCGAGTCAAAGTTTGAGAGGAGAGTGGATCAATCAGTGTCATCAGTTACCTGAAATATTGAACAAACACTAAGTGCTTGCTTTATTAGACTGCTAATCAGAAACTGATGATAAGAGAACGTTGAATATTGCCCCGATTTGTGAACACAGGCCTCAATCAGATCAAACAGACTTTTTTAATCATTCGCCAAAAATCATATCCTCACGCTCAACGAATTTCTGTAGAAGATTTAGTGATCAGAATTTTTCTTATCCCCTTGATTCATGACACTGATGATTTTGCGAGTAACATATTTTATGGAATGCCGGTTTGCCTCATAAACTGATTTTTCTTAAAAGGGAATTGAGTATCATTTTCTTCATTTTCTTGTTACTAATCCACAGTTAATCTCCCTACGTTTGTCGTGTTGCTAAAATAGAAACAGAGAAGTCCACGAGGGTTGGATGAATTTTGAGCTTGTTGGTAAATTACAAGGATCACAGAATAGCATGTTATTGAGTGAGAAGCGAGCCACTTATCACACGGTACTATTGTGTTCAGTTTTCTCAAAGTCCTTCTGAGCTATCGGCAGCAAAGTTTGTATGGCCAGACTATACAAAGTGGTAGAAAGAGACGTAAGTCGGACACTGGGATTATTCATTTTGTACTAGCAATTGTCTTAGTATGTCTGGTATTCAACCTAAGCAACCATCCGGTGATTGTCGCATTCACAATGCTCGCAAACTGCCGGTCTTTTGCCAGAAAATTCCAATCGTTTGGAAGTTATTCACACACGTTTGATTTTAGTAGTCGCTCGGTTATCTCTTCTGCCATTTCCGGCTTCCCCATTTTGATCGCTTAAGGGATTACGATTGACATCACTAAATACTGAACTACCTTTCCAGGTATATCCCGCTTCCATAAGACGAGGTGCAATAGTTTTTGAGATGGATCTACTTCCGGACAATACCCGGAGCATTAAGAGATCATTCAAGCTTTTATAAATTTGTCTCATGGCATGATCCAATAAATCACCATCACAAATGCACCTAACTTGAACTGTGATCCTTTATAAGGTCAACAGTAAAAATTGGTCTTTGTGCGAATGGTGTCGTCAAGACGTCGAACCGAATTTCGGTAACATCGACTGAAGCCCAGACCTGAAATGTTGTGTTTTGAGAACAAAATGGTGAGTGAGGTTTTTCTCCTTAACTGCCTTCTCTATGTTCAGGTTAGCTTCTGGGAGCAAGCCTCTCTGATTAATCAATTTTCGTCACGGTTTTCTCAATAGGTATTACCTCGCGCTGTAGAGAGTATTCACTGAATATTCTTCATGCTCTAGATGGTTCGCAAGGCAACGGGTTAATTCCATAGATCAAATTAAAACTGTCTGTGTTTTACGTCAATTTGCAATTTATTCTGCTGTGGATTGACTCTCCTATGATTCCAGTAACCCATGAGCTAAAAAATTCAAGAATTCCATTGAATTTTAGCTTCCTTTCTAATGAGACTGCACCTTGGTGAGTGCGCTTGCGTGCTTCCATGACCCAGCAAGCGAAACAGGATGACTTATCTGAAGCCGAAGATCCACTCATGCCGGAGAAGTCAATAGGTAGGGGACTGACGAAGTATTTCTCTGGTGTTCCAGGTTGACGGTCGGTTTAATTTGGTAACTCATTCGGAAAACTGATTGGAAGAATAATTGATCCATATGGACGGGCTTCGACAAAGCTACTCACGGCTTCCTTGCGGATAGGTTCTTGTTAGAACCAAAGGTCTTGGTTGGGAACTCTAATTGTGCCCCTTGTTATCAGCTAGACTCCCTAACAGTCTTCGTCCGGAAAACCTCAAGGAATAGCACCCACACACACAGTGAATTCCACACTGTATCGGTAGTCGTGCAGGCTAATCAGGACAGCGCTATCCATTGTTTTGAACAAGGTCGGTTGAGTTCCCACGCTGAGTTAACGTCCCACTGCATTGTGAATAAAACTTTCGAATCAAAGGCTCCGGTTAGGGTTTCCAAAGAAAATGCCCTCCTAGGACGTGGGGAAAGGCGAAGTACCGATAGCCAGAGTATCTGCAGCATCCTTTCTGCAGGGAACGTTTCTAATTTTCGTTCTTCACATGTAGTGACCAAGAACGTTGTCACAAAGAACTTCTGCTCGACTGATTTATCTGATGGAAGAATAACGAGAGGAGTAAGACATAGTTTGCAGGCGTTACTTAGACAAGTGTTCACTTCATATGCCTTCAATGTCCGCACACTCAACTAAATGGGGCATTAAGATGCCATATTCAGAACTCTTGAAACATTCAAAATGGACATGCTCTGTTTTCTAAAAGCTCATACGGGTCCAATTTCCGTGATCAATTCTAGTAGCCCAAATGCAACCTCATCCCCTCGATTCATTCTTAGCGTGTCCGGTGATCCGGCTTCGACCTCTCATGGTCAGGCATGCGTTGGAATAGCGCTCAGCATGCAGACGGAATGTGCACTGTTAGACTGGATCCCAGTCAACAGCCGTTAATTAGCCGTTCGGTTGAGTGGTTCTGCATGCATCAAAAGCAATCGATTGAAGCGTCGATATCTACCCGTCTTATCTCTGCATGCTCCATTAATTGCCGCTACTGGGAGACGAAACATAGGTTCTACCAGGGGTTTCCTTGGTGCTGCGGACGTTATAGCTGTTCCTGGTGATTCTAGCGTTCAAATCGGCTACCCGTCGATTACGCAACGGCACATCAGGAGCCGATTTTCTGTTCCAGCCGATCAATTGGCTCTGACCACATTCTGTTTCTTGGAAACACCAATTTGTTCACAAAGTGCGACTCCAGTTCACTTAATCCACTCAGCCTTCACAGCGTTGGACTCAGATTGACCACATTGACATCGGTCACCGGTGGTGTGGATCAATCGAGGATTGTCAGTCATTCTGGTTCACACCTGTGGACACAGATCATGCTTTAGTTCGAGCTCATTTTGCTAGCCCCTTGTCCGTGGTCACATCAGCACAACAGCCACTTATCCTGTACAGCTGACTCTAGTTGATAATCGCCCATTACAATTTTACTCGGAACTCTCAATGCGGTTGTCGTCTCAACAAAATGCTAAGGATCCCAGTGAGCACTGAGAGCAGATCAAAGACGTTCTGCACTCAGAGGTAACTTCCACGCTGGACTCCCTGCCACACAAACCCAAGAAACGATGGATATACTCGACTTTGGCTGCTCTGTCAGATGTTCGCAGACACATCACCCAGATACAACATGCAACAAGAAGTGTAGACCAGTGGGACGTCAATTAACCATCAGTCTAGAAAATGACCAGGAGCAGTGATGGATAGAAAAGTGTAAGGAAACGGAATAGGCTGCTGCTATGTGAAATATTCGGAACCTTTGCTGACTGACTAGTAATGCTGGTCCACAGAAGCCAAGTGTAAGCGAAGTGTTTAAGAAATCCGACAACACACTAATTCACTTTTAGCAATGTCTGCTGGCGCGTTAGGCCGAACAATTTGGGGAGTAGTTAAGTTGGCCCACAGCCACAAATGCTCTTTCAGTTGTGCCTCCAAATAAACCAACACAGGTAGATAACAGCCCTCCATTGGAAATGGAGGTGATAAAGAAGGGAGGTTTTTTTAAAAGGTATAAGACAGCTGGACCAGACATCGACATCCTTCTTAAAGGATGGTGTCGAATTGTTAACACCGGGGTTAAATAACTCCTGAGATCTATCTGGGCTAGAGAAGAGATTCCGAAGAAGTGCTGTGATTCCGTGACTTTACGGACTTATGCGAACGATGATAGATCCTCATGTGAAAACCACAGAGGAATTAGTTTAGTAACCATCATATCCAGACTGCAGCAGGCATCGTCTTCCGTCGATTATCTAATACTCACGAAAGGTGTGTGTGAGAACCAAGTCGATTTCCGTCCCCAAAGTGTCTGTACTGACCAAAAGTTTACTGTGCGAAGGATCTTAGGCAAATATTCCGTATATCTACCATTTCTGTCTTTGTAGATTTGAAGGGAGAGTTCGACCCAGACGATTATGCAAATCTTCGTTGTTGCCTCTCATTAAAATTTGTGTCAGAGAAATTCATGTCAAATACGTAATATCTGTATTCAAACAGCCGAAGACGAGTTAGTATTTACAGCTATCTTCCACCAGAATGCTGTTTGTCAAGCTTTTCCTTTGCATCTTTCCACTTCAACATTCTCATTGAAGTCTACATAGAGATATATTTATCCTCTTATGAGAAGAGTGGTGTTGAGGTTTGCTCAGACAGGAATCCGTCCGACTTGGAATGTGCGCATGAATTTTCTCTACTGAATGAATATACAATTAAGTTTCAGGTTATCCTCGATCGTCTGAACGGTAGTGTGTACATGTTTGAGGTGTTATGCACCTTCAAAGTGTCAAATGTTTTTGCACGATTGGATTGACTCAAAGCCAAACGGTATTCCTGAAGAAGAAAAACTGCGTGTGGTAGATAGATTTAGTTACCTCGGTAGTTTTATCTAACCTGGTCTTAAGTTAGATGGGGCGTCTTAGTTCACACATAAGGCCCGACTGATATTCATCAATTTGAGGTATCTGTAGCTTTGATGTGACATCAGATTATCGACCAAAGATCGGGTAACGCAGTAGTAATGTGGTCGGTGCCGTTATAGAGCTTGGAAAAATGGCTATTGATAGCAGAAAATGGGCTAAGAATTTCGATGTTTGAATAATGCTGTCTTCGGTGCATTGGTGTACCGCTATGGGAGAACTTTATGAGTAACTCAGTCGTTAGATGTAAGGTACTGGGTGCTAGGGTTCATTCTTCAGAACAGACACTGGATATGAATAGGTTAAGGTGGTTGGGACATGTCAGCAGAACGACTGCCTCGTTGTGCTCCGTTGTGCGGGGTAGGTAGTGGCTGGAGCATGGTCCTAGGTGGTCAGTCAATGACGAGAATACTTTACCAAATCGACTGGCCCATGTAGGTGCATTTAGTTTACCAGGTTGGGGTCCACGAGATTCCCCTAAACAAAAGTTGAAGACACTAGGTGATATGACTGAGTGCCGCGCCACTGATGTTCTCGCATTGGGAAACTTTTTTCTTCTGTATAGTTCTTCCACTTGCTGCTTTGTAACCGATCTTTCATTATTCCGCGTTATTTCTCTCGGTTGGATCAGATGTTGCTGTGAGATAGCAACCAAAACCAGAGCACGCTGGTGCAGGATTAGTTGTTGCACAAGCTAAACTATGTTTATATACTAGAAAGAAATTAGCCTGATTTGTCGAATATCTTCAGCCCAATGGCATTCGGAACAAGTACAATTTTCTCGGTGGTGTACCGCCACGGTTCTGATCAGTTGGTTGCGCATGGAAGCTACTGCAAAGCTGTACCGGAATCTGCGACGCGGACTAAACCTACCACAATAAGATTTCAAGCCAAGTTAGAGACATCGTCGAATCCCTCAGTGGACGTTAATGAGTTTACGATACTTCATGAAACGAAGTCACGATAAAGAGACTTTCGTAACCGTAAACAATATCTCGATTGCTTGATGGATTCCAAGTTAAATCGGTAAAGGTTCGTGACCAGCGGTTTTTAAGTAAATTTTAGTGAAAAGCACGAGGTACACAGTCAGGTATGATTACTAAATTATGTTGATTGTCTTTGTCAAAAACAAGACAAGTCACAAAAGCATCTAGTGCAAAACGATATATGCAAGTCAACGTGAAATTATGAGGTAACGTTATGTTTCCGTAAGTTTAAATTGCAAAAGAAATACGAAAATCAGTTTCGCATGCATATGGCAAATCTCACCTGTGTCAGACCTGTCCCAACTTCACGCCTATTTACGCACCAAATAACGGTCACAAACACAAATCCTATACAGATTCTGTCCACGATGACGGGTGGTCAATAATCCTACATATTACTAATGTAGTTGCCGTATCAACTGAATATATATATATATATGGGGAAGGTTTGCACCAACGGATGCAGAAGTGTGCTCATGCCACCCTGAGCTTATGCATCAGCTGACGCCTGAAAAACTGGGAAGACCGGGAAATCATGACTCAGGTTATTTGTCAGGTCAATTAGGCCAATTGTGAATAAAAGCAGGGGTATTTCCGTTTCTAAAATTGAGTCTATAGCTACACGATTGTATCTGATAGTTTTTCACTTCAACGTGATAAAGGTTGAATTCGACTAAGAAATGATGATGACCAAATTATCTTTAGTATCGTGGTCACAATTACTGGAATCTGCAGCGTTCGCTGTTGTAATGCTTAAATTAACGCCAGTGCCAACTGAGTTACAGAACCATTAGATACAACACACACAGTCATTGAAGGAATAACGATCTTTCATAGAGATGGGATGAATTGTGAAGAAATTCAGTTGCGCTAGCAATTCGGAAACATCAGTAAATAAAGATTTCAAATCCACTTCGGAGTAACAGGTGATCACAGACGTCAAATGACAAAAATGAATCACGTTGGAGAAAAGCGACTGCAGATAGGTATCGAAAAAACAATGAAATTTGAGTTTAAACCACATGCATGGTTTTCAGCAATCAGTGAAACAGAGAACCACTATCAAAATCATCCAATATGTTCGTTGGAAAACGCATGACAGTAGTCTGCGTTTCCTCCACATATTATGGACTCAAGCAATCAAATCGAAAACAGTTGCAGTGGATTAATCACCATCTGTTACCCTTTGTAAAAATCTTTATCATTAACGTACATCGTGTTCCCTTGTTTCGAAGTTACCTCTGACGGCGTTGTGTGAATTGTGGAAGATTATTGTCCTGCATAAGATTTGGAGGAATTGCGTCAGAGAAACAAATAAACGGTGTAGCGCCAAACTCACTTACTCGTTTCAATGTTGGGCTAAAAATATGTTCTAAGAAATTAGCTCAACCGTTCATCCAGTTAGGGTCACAGCGAAAGAGCAGAAGAGAAAAAGTAAAATTTGTGTTAACTAAAAGCAATACTAAGAATACTCTGAGTAGATTAAACAAGTTGAAATAGTTTCTCTTGAAACGAACTTTCTTGGAATATCTATTGATAACAGATAGTCCCAAATATAAAATAACAATCCCATTCACGGCAAATGTCAACTAGGTTCTTGGATCGAATGCAGTTTGTGAATTATCTGGTGCAAAATTGCGCAAACATTCTCGTCGTCCGCTGGGGACTCTACTCCCAAAACATCCACATCGACCACAATGGATCTACTGTATTGACATGATCGGAACACATTCCGAATGCATAATTTAGAACAGGAGATCACTGAGAAGGAAGCAGAGATCAAATCACTTGTTGAGTATGAGAAAACGCAAACACAAGCGACTGTGAGATGTGTCCAAGCTGTTCTGTTAGGCATACGTAAGGACAGATTGCACTCAAGAATTAATTTATGCATGAAACAGCAGTCAGCAACAGCTCTCAGGCAACTTGTATGTATGTAAGAATCCCAGCCTGATCAATCACACGTACTTCTCACATGTACGCAGCCTGAATCGTTAGCAAGATGAATCCCGAGAACCGTGGGATTAGACTACCACACACCAAGGACCAGTCAGAATTGAGACACAGATAGGCTGGACACCTAGTCGTGTGTGCACCCTCTTTTATGTTTTTATCTTTTATCTTTTACTTCATTTATGAATGAAATAACACTGTACATCGTTTTCCAGGGAGAGGTCCCCGGCCAACAGAGAGCTGTCAAGTGGGAAAGTTGATCGGCAGCAGAAGGATTCTAACCCGCGACCCTCACACCCAAACGCCAAGGCCTTATCCGCCTGGCCACCGCCGGCTATATGTGTATGGCCGTTGTTTTTCAGTGAATCCATCACTGACCATCAACTCATGCGCATGTGCGTCAGTCACATCTATTCTCACACAAGGGTGATCACGATCACCGCCGTTACCGTACAAATTTATCTAGGCTCGCTGTACATTTTCTCACTCTACGTTGCCACATCAACTGTTCAACTCCACGTGGCTTCTTCCGTTCAGATAAAGAAATAGACAAAAAGACAGTACGGCTGACGAGTGTTCGTCAAGTCCAACACGTGACCCATTCAACTAAGTCTCCCAAGTTCGATCGGCTTTGGAGTAATATTCTCTAAACCGATTACTACGTTTCCAACGAGGCCATTCCACCAATCTTCGGCATAATTTCCAAATATCAGTGATAAAAGCCTCCAAGGGACGAACAACATCCGCACTCGAACTCCATGTCTCTCAACCATACAATAGAACTGAACTCACGGCGGAACCGTACATGCGACGCGAACGTTATCGGAAATTCATATAAGGCAAAAATAACCGATTATCTGCACAAAGCTGGAGAACCCTATCGCATTATCTGTGCGCTTAGCGGACAGAGCAAAAGAACCATCTAAACAGGCTCCCGATGCACTAATTTTTCTAATCTGTGCATTGCACTCACCTGTCACCACTACATCAAACCTTTTCCGCTTGCGACCAACAGTATGAAATTATTTCTGCGTAGTGTGTCCAAGTGTTTATTCTTTGCGGTGATGTTACTCACTGACTACGGAACTCGATGAATTACAACGAAAGATATGAAATATCGTCAGTAGCACCAAGATTCAGTCTGTTGCGTTTTATTGTGGACCCCGCTCCAGAGCTCAGCATGTTTTCGCCCGATTTAAGTGAAATAAGAAAAAAACCCGCTCCAATCAAGATAATATATTTGACACATTCTGTTGAATTTCCGCATGCTGGTTCTTTCTCTTAGATCGTAGATCTAACGGAGTGTTTCAGTCACCAAAACAACGAAATCCCCTGTCTATGGTCATCGTATTTTAGTCTGTTGAAAAAGCGTACTTCTTTTTATTCGAATGAATGAACAACCGAGAAGGTGATAGGAAACTGGAACTACTTTTTCGCAGAATTCCCCGTTAGTAATGGTCATTTTCCAATCCTTTTGTGGATAGCTACATGCTATGCATCCATACACAAAACTAACGGGATGAATAATCCTCACGCTCAACATTTTTTACTGTTGCCCGAGATAATTACATTCCCTGTTCCAGTGAGCTATTAATTTATGCTTCACATATACATTATATTTTCCTTCCCTATTTGAAAAATAATTGCACGAAATACTGGCAATAATCTACCTTGAGACGGGTAAAAACCTTCTGTTGCAAGAATTAAATAAGAGTATGAGTAATTCTGTGTTTGCTTTGGGATACGGTCGACTTAACGTACAAAAGAACATGCTTGACGTGGTTCATTCGTCTAGTGTCGTATAAATGGTGACCTAGTTCAGCTCAACTGGCTGGATAGGATAAAATAGAAACATTAAAACTGGGCAAGTAGTTTACTCAGTTAATTACCCAAAAATACTTGAATATCCCTACTTCACTGCTTTGCTGTCACGTTAGCAAAGTGAGGGATTAATGCAAAGCCGTTAAATAACTTTGACGCAGGGTCAGTTTGGATGTAAATGAACCTCGGTCCTAGATGAAAAGATTTCAGTTCCTGACAAACAATAATCAGTAAATCTGAGCTGATGTAAAATATCCCATGCATAATCAACTTTATCCTGTTAATGACGGCTTGACCGTGGGTAGAATGTCAGATAAAGTAAGGACTTCTGATGAA
>LUCM01004975.1:0-79802 GCA_008360955.1 Fasciolopsis buskii | reverse complement strand
AAAGCGAGAAATATACATTATATTATATTATATTATAAATAACATCAAATGCTACGACAACAAAAATGACAGCATAAAAGCCATTCTTGGCTAGTGTATTTAAGGAGCGCATCTTGGTACAGCTTACCACTATCCGTATACAGACATTATCAATATCCTTGGAGTTCCGTATCCAAAGCTTCACAAATTTCCTCCAGATACTCTAGGACAATCTTTTTCCGCTCTCAGCATTTTTTGGCCATTTGTTGGCAGCTACGTGTCTTAGCCAATTTGCCTGACGTTCCGCCTGATTTTCACCACTTCCATCCAAATACCGCACTGCTACTGCTTGTCGTCCCTTCAGCTTAACGTTTCCGTCCATTACGTAACGCCTCCGACGTTTGGTGTCTCTAGCCGTATATCAATACCCACCGCCGGGCTCCGTCCATGTTGTGCACCAGCAATAAGCACATTTAGTGCACTTGAACACGAGATGGCTCATGTCCGCTAATTGCAAACAGCCCCAGGAAACTATTTCTCGGTCTTAAAAATTGAGTTTTCTACATTTTGCTTTTCACTGGCAAACTTGTAATTCACCTATTGCTTTGCAGCATCTCATTTAACCTTCCAGTGAGCCTCTGAAGTTACTCATTATTGCTCCCACCATCTTATCCCATTCTACTTCTATCATCCACATTTCCTGTGCATCATCCTTGTAAAAATCTGATCTTGCCATGCGCATGCCTCTCGCAAATCGAGAAATATACAGTATTATTGTTATAAAATAACTGATGTCACTTTAAATACCACCAAACCACGAAGAATAAATTTCATTCAATTTTTCTGTCTCTGGCATAGGGCGCCACAAATCCAACTTAAACGTCTGTACAAAAATTGAATGTTACGAATACTTATTATTTAAATTTTCGGTTTGGCTGTTTGCCAACAGTGTTAGTGGGTGGGGCTGACTGATGGATGGCCATCTAACCTTACAAACACCATTTAGGAGGGAGCGCATCTGATGTAATCCGCTAATATATCTGTACCCCCACACCGTTTCCACCAAGCTGCCAGTCCCATATGTGCCGGCCAAAGCGGTGAACCTGACCACTCCCCGCACCAAAGTGATAACGCCGGTGTACTCGAGGGGGAAGGGAAGAAATTCAAGTAATATGCAGATAGGACAAGCGAAATATCATTTTTCCAGTAGATAATCGCAGGAAAGCCGAAACCGCGGTAGCCACAGCCTCAGATAATTTAACGGCCTGGAACGAAAGAGAACGAAAGGCGGTCTGGCTTTGTAGCCAGCTTTCGACTAAAAAGCGACAAATTCCACGAGCAGCTCAGAAAAGGACAGCACCAGAACGCATGGTGCAGCCCAAAATATCAGCTAGGTGGCAGACGCAAATAGGTAGGCGGACCGGCGAATCGTCTACCAAAAGATGGCGAAGAGTAGGTTGAAGTCAGAGAAAACTCTGATGGAGGTATGCAGTGATCATGATGTGCAAATGGATCGTCAAACGCGAGTAAAGGGGCGACAGGCAATGATCATGAATGCAGAATTCAATCAAGATTGCGAGGTAATTACCTTCAAGTCTCACGCTAGGCATCGCCTTGAATGTTGCTCGGTTATCTTCTTGCTTATGCGTAACGTTGACCGGGTCGCAATCGAGAATATGCAGCGAGCATTTACCAGAAACTTCCTTGGTCTCTCATTCAGCCTGAGCCTCAGAGTCAGATGCGAGCTCATCGGCCATGAATCATTGTGGCTTTATCAAGTCAAGCCTTGCATTCCTCTCTACTTCTCGCCATGGTAATGATAGTTCTGCTAATCATATCCAACATGAAGCTGTTCTTATCCATATCCACTATTTAGTAGATAATACACGTTAAAACTACCCCCATTTCCGCTACTGATGGGGGCAAAATTCTTTGCACTTGCATACTCTAAACCTTGGAGAAAACTATATAGACCGCTGCTGCCATTTCCGCATTTAGCCCAGCTCAAAGCTCGGCCGGCAAAGCAAATAGATGTCCAGCTTTCAATTAACCTGACCCAAGCTAACACTGGGCTAAATGAGGCCAACAAATAAGGGTTAGAATTCCAGTTTATGACCGAGCCTTCATTGCGCTCAGCACCTGGGATTCTTGGAATTCAGCCTCACCTCTCGCTATCCCAACCTCTCGCACGTTCAGGCTGCCACATTCTTTGAACTCCTGTTTTCTCTGTAGTGGATGTACCTTGTTTACCGTTGGCATAAATTACTAAAAGTTGAACAGCTTCGAATATTCTCCTAGCAAAACTTTAACATATTATTGGGTGGATCAGTGCTCTCTTTAGGTTCCTCAATTTTAAACACCTTCGGCCTGCTTACTCCGTTTTACCATATCAGGATATCTTGCCAACTGGCTAAGGGGCACTGAATAGGCCGTTCATATTATTCCCAAACTTTAAACTACCCCTAAAACTGTTACTGTTATCTCAGATTTAGTCGTCAACCTTTACAAAACGCGCATTTTATTGCATTTCTGATGCAATATTTCTATAGCAGAGGAATCCCAAAGACAACTGACACCAACGATCTAGCCAATATACCATCCTTAATGTAGCTCAACCAAAAAACCAAACCAACAAACATGAAAATAGAATGATCTATGGTGTGGTCCCGAATTTTCTCCTATTCCCAACACATCAACCCATATAATTTTCATCACAGTCCTATTTTTTGCTGGGTCAGCAGCGCGGAGCAAACTTACCATGGCAAATGCCCATCAATTATTAAGCTTATTGCAGCTGAATTTGTATGCGTCATAATGGAAAGGAAAATGATACCTCTCTCTACCCCAGAATGACCCGCGCCATCCTGTCACATAATTCTCTTCATTGTTAATCAGTTCACCAATTATGTACATCGCAAAGGAAACCTTCAACAGTTTGCTAAGACCAGTTTGCCACAACTCCCATGCTCTGTCGTAAATCTTGACTAGTTACTTTGCTTTTGCTATTCCATGGCAGCCGCTTCCACATTGACAATTTGGTCATCACCACTGCGCCCAAGCAAAGAGCAATGTCTGCAATCTGCCCCACTAAGTTTTCATTCGTACAGCCGACCTTAGATAGGATGATGCCTGTCGAACCTTGCCTCCGGTCCATCAATTAACATAAACTCAGATGACATCCAAGCCAGGCCACTTCCTTTTTTGCTTCATATCCCACGCCAGGTCTATGCGCACTATCACCAATTCTTTCTTCGTACGAGCAACTCAAACTCCACTAAGTTCCCGCTCCTGCTAGCCAAAGCTGGTGCTTGAATACCGGTCTGTTCAACTCAAAGACAACCCGAACCACGTCAGTTATTGCCTTGAATGCCATACTCAAACGGGTTCTCGAATGGTGTTCAAATCCATTCAAATTTCTGACCTGCACAGCCAGCAAAGACCAAAAGCTTCGACAGGGCAATCATAGTCAGCGTATTTAAAGACTGTTTTGACGTCTTACACAGAAATTTTCTTCCCCGTCCCACTTCTTAGTCTAGTTCCCCGCAAGTCACGCATGGATGCAGTCAGCAGTCTTGAGAGTTACATAGTCCCTATGCGCAAGACCTTTCACAAAATCCCATCCTTCAAGGGGTCTGGCGTGGTCTTAATATTCCTCCGCATCCTTCAAAATTTTATCGGCCGTTTATAGTTATTAAATGCGACTATCTTATCCACTATGCAAGATGTTCCGTTTGGTTTTGACTAATTCCCATTCAATTATCACATTGTTACTGCTCTTCATATCAGCTCAACCCTTCTGCCAATTGCACTCAGCTCTTGATGTTGGAAGACTCCGGCCATATTTCGAAACCCGCCACTTAACTTCGGTTAAATTTGTGCTCCGGGGCTACGCAATTTCGGTACTCTTAAATACGAAATGTTTCAAGGTCTCCTGATTAGGAACAACCCAAGAAAACTTTGTACACTCTTGTAAAACGACCCATTCAATTATGATTTTTGACTGACATACTCCTGCGCTGCATATTGCACTGGTGATTTTGGTCTTGCTTCAAAGTGTGCTTCCCGAGTAACTCAAGAGTGCCCACATCTCCATGTCCCTTCCGATTTCTAATATTTGCACTTTTTTCACTCTATCCTCGCACAAATTGGATCGTGCCTCGCGCATGTCTGTCGCAGATCGAGAAATATACATTTTGTTACTATTATGTGGGATAACACTGAGGCGCTGGTGGTACTGACCTTGTGCCACCTTGCGACGCGTCGCAGAAAAATGTGCATTGATACGCCGTGGTAGGTACACCGGCTAATTTTGAGGCTCTGTCCTGTCAAATCGGGTCGGCGTCACGGTCCACCACATAGGCACGTGCCACTGCATCGAGATCGATGCGTGGCGTCAGAGAGGTGTAAACTGGTGCACATTGGACAGTGCATCTGCGACGTAATTTTCTGCCTCGGGGAGATGTATTTCCACAGTGTTCTATGAAACAGTCTAAACGGGAAATGTTGCGTGACGGGCACCGGTCGGAAGGTGAATGCAAAGTGAAATGCCAGCGGTTATTGATTTGTTAACACCTTTACTGGGCAACCTAACAAGCGTCCGTAGTTCCGGAAGGCGAAGTAAACAGCGAGCAACTCCCTACCTTGCGTGTTGCATGTGGACTCTGCAGCCGCTTGAAAAAGAATGTTAAAGGCTTCGCTGAACCGTCGGTGCACCGCTGGATTACAGCCCCAACTGCTGTGTCTGAGGCGTCGAGTATCAGTGATGTGGGTGCTCACCGGTCAGGGTACGTGAGTAGCGCTGTTGACGAAAACGAACTTCCGTTTCACGGCCTCCGGAAACGCGAACTTACGGTTAGCTCTTCGTAAGATTTCTGTGGGTGAGTGATGGCTTCCGCGCTATTAGGGGTGAAATGCGGATAGAAGATAACCAGGCCGAAAAACTATCGTGACTGCCGATAAAAACGAGGCTGCGGAGAGTCCCTAATAACGGCGACCCTATTTGTCGCTGGAGCTCTAACTGAAGACCAGACGATATGCCATAACTAGGTGAGGCTGGGCACTCCCAGATTACATTTAGAAGCATTAACCGTTATGCCATGCTGGCTAAGGCGATCGAAAAGAGAGCGTAGGCGAGCCCAGTGCCGCTGTTTCGGGTGGCTTGCAACCAAGATATCGTCAGCGTGCATATACATATTCCCTAAACTTCTTGCTATCTTGTGCACGGACTGTTGGAAGGTTTGAGCCGCACTGCTAAGATTAAAGGGCATCATCAAGAACACGAACATGAAAAGGCTATTCTTTTGCACATGTATCGCATTCCGCCTTTAAAGATTGCCGGGCGGATGCCCCGGTACTTTGAAAATAAACGAAAGTTTCTGTGGCTGCGGAGTCGGAGACATCGTAAGATTGTTGACAATGGCTTCGAGAATCAGCAAAGTTTGTCTTATTCTTTTTCATGTCAGATTGGAGTGAAATTTTGCTTGGAAATTCATCGAGTTCACGTGACTCAGTAACAATTCTTTGAGCTCATCGGATTGTTCCGATGACGGAGATATTGTGAATTCCATCTTATTCATTGGGGAATGAAAGTAAGCTGCCAGGGGCTAGGTGAGGTGCTGGTCGGCTCTCCTTCTACACGTCTTCCGAACAGCTTCACAGTTCAAAACGTTCAGTCCAATCCACACAGGCTTGTCCGAAGCTGACGCAGACTGCACCGCGTGATTTGCATCTAGACTCACCATATTGATTGTGCTGCCAACGACGGTGATTTAAATTGTCATATCCTTGCACTGTTACCCATTCTTCGATAAAACCGGTTCCAGTTTTATCATCGACCGCAGGGTAGAGATAGATGTGATTCCGCCAAACAAACAGAACTGGAGCAAGAGGACTTCATTGATCCTGCTGGTTACAAACAACCCCCGCTTCATTTGACCTAGATTTGGGACTCCGCAACGTTTTCAGCGGATATGCATTCAGATTGATGTGAAATACTCAAATAATTCAGACTAATGACTATAATTATCTTTCCGAAACATACTGCCCTTTATTGTACAAAATTATAAATGGAACTTGAATGTTTACATTTTTCCTGCTAGCAAAGACCGCCTTCTGCAATAAATCGTTCAATGCACTGAAAATTTCCTCTTGGTGATAGAAAACCTATCGAGAACGGAACTAATCCCCCTTTCTAACCTAAGACGGTGATTTTTATAACCAATCAAATTACGATCACGAGATACTTACTCAGTGTATCGAAGCTAGCAACCAGAATGACCCATGGGTAAGATGCGAAGAGCTGCACCCAATCTCTTCAAAATTACAACAGCTTATCTATGGTACAGAGATGAACCGATTAAAAATTAACTTTCATGTTTACAAGGGGTCTACTTCACGAAGAAGCAAGATATCTTTTACCATTTGTTCAAGCGCGATATGCAAGGGGTCACCGGTTGACGCTACAAAGCAGAAACCAAATAGTGGATCTGAGGGTTGATATTTCACAATTCAAGTCGTACCGCTGTGGACTAAACTTCTGGAGTATTTGTTACTCGTTGCATAAGAACAGAGATCTTAGGAAAAATCTAAAATTAAAGTCAAGCACATTTTGAGCCGCCCAAACTCGTCCTGTGGATTTTATATTTGCCGAAAGGAGCATGGTTTTGTTCCACGAATTCTGCAACTAATAAGTAAAACCACAGGGATTAACAACAGGCAAATACTTAGGGACGAGCGGATTCAATCAAATCGGTCCTGTAAATACCGAGCTGCACCATGAAAAACTATAGAATAAACTAAATGATCTTGCTGTTCATTCTGACTTTGATTGATCCGCTAACACAGTGTACAGTAGCACATACTCAGTTGTTTTCATATTTGTTCAGAGTGGTGGCGGTGCAGGTTTCCCTGCATTCCTGGACTGAATGATTAAATGTATCTTATATCTTCCTTCAGTTGGTTCGCACCACCTCTAGTCATTCAAAAATCAATGGTTCGGTAATTAATCTGGCCACCTTAAGCGAATTCCTTTCAAATGCTTCCTACTTGTTCAATTCGGTGGTCCTAGCTGGATTAGAGCCATTCTAGCATAAGTTCGCTTGGGTCAGTTCAACGCAGAATCCCAACGGCTTAGTAGATGCACAGTCAATAGACACTTACTGCAAAAAGGAGGTTCAGTAATTTGTGAATATAAGCGAATAAATATAGATGAATAAATAAATAAAAATCTTCAGGGGCACAAGGAGAACCTATTGGTGTAGGTCGCGTAAAGAATACAGTGCAGCACGTATTGGTTGAAACAGGCCGGCGATATATTCGGGGTTCAATGGAGGGTGCGCTATCACATGGCGGTATTCATGCGCAAAGCAGGTGCAATTGCGAATGCGTACGTGGGGTGGAGTATGGGTAAATGACAAAGGTATAAGTGACGAAAAGCCTAAAAGGAACCCAAGTATCTAGACCCGAGTGTACAGCGTGTAACATTAAAAGACAGAAAAAAGGCGGCGAAAGATGCGCGGTGTGACGGCTTGTGTGTCTTCATAACCCAACGAGCTATAATGGATGCCTATTCTCAAGCCGAAAATCCAGTCATGCCTGCAAGGTCAATGGGTAAAGGCCTGACGAAGTGGTCTCCTGGTCCTCCCAGTCGGGATTGATCTGAGTTAGAAGCTCATTCGGAAAAACGAGTGGAAGAATAATTGGTCCAATTAGGTGGGCTTCCACTCAGCTATTCCCGCTGCCTTGCGGTCAGGTACATGTCAGAACCAAAGGCTTTGGTTGAGAACCCTAATCGTTCTGCTTAGCGACTGGATTCCCTAGCAGTACCCGTCCATCAATCTCCATGAATTACGTCTCAGAATTGTTCCATACTGCATTGGTCGTCACACAGCATAGTCTGGATCGCGCTGCCCATCGCATTGAGCGAAGTGGGTAGTGATAAGTCTGCTACTGCTCACAGTACCCTTTTTTATTCAACCTGTCTCTTGTCTCCAACCCAATGTTTTGCTCTCTCTGCCTACCCATAATGTTCCCACTGATAGCACGCTCGATACTCGCAACGGTTTATTGTCAAGTAGTGTAGTAGGTGGTTTTCAGTCTGTTAGCTCACATTTTCTCAAACCTCGTCAGCCTCTGAATCTCGGTTTGTTCAATGTGCTCACTTTAATGCAGGCTGGTTAACAGGCGTATTTGGCTCTGACAGTGGACTCACTTTCGATTGATGTCTGCTGCGTGTGTGAAACACGAATTCAGGAGTCGAGTAGAGTAATTCAACGAACTGCGCCAAACGTCTTGTCGAAATATTTCCTTCGCACTTCAGGGGACGAGGCAGCTCAAGCTGTGAGTCAATATGGTGTAGGCTGAAGCTGCTCTTCTGGACTGGATCCCAGTCAACAGTCGCTTGTGTGCCATGAGACTGCAGGGATCAGTCGGCGTCCGAAAGGATAGTAATGTTAAGCGTAGGTTATTTGTTATCTCAGCATACGCTCCAACAGACTGCAGCACTGACATGGAGAAAGACGAGTTTTACGATAACCTCGTCACTCTTGTTCGGAAGAGCAAACGTTCTGGCATTTTAGTGGTAGCAGGTGATTTTAATTCACTAGTTGGAAAACTGAGGTGGGCCATGCGCCTTGCCTGTTCAGCGAACAGACAACGGGGAAAGACTTCTACAATTTTGTGCAGATAATGACTTATTCCTCTCTGGTACGAATTTCTGGCACTTTTCCTGTGGCACAGCGATACACGCTCCGATTCGACAAGTAGTGTGAGTCAGAATAACCATATTGCACTAAACTACCGTCAGCTCATTTCTGTCCAGAACTGTAAATCATACTGGACCACGTACGTCGATTCCGACCATGCATTAGTTTTGACGCATCATTAGCTGCAGCTCAGCGGCCATCAACGCACACGACAATCCCGACTGTGTGAACAGCTGAGAACACAATACATCTGAGTAACTAAGAGCTCCGACGAGCAGCAATGTAGACAAGCAGTGGGATTAAATCAAGCAGGCGACGCTATTGTAAGTAAATATCACCTGAAGTCCTAGGTCTCAAAAGAGTCACTGGGGCTAATGGAGCAAAAACATCAGCTCGGTGAACGCAAGGAAGTGAATAAGATGCGTCGACAGATGCAGCATCAGTTGACGCTAAGTCTTAAAGATGTCCGTGAAAACTGGTGGGTTAAGGTAGCCGAAGCGATGGAGGAAGACGCCGCTTCATGTAACAGTCAAAGACTGTTCAAGCTTACACGCAACAGCGTTGTGCGACCAACTGCGATTAGTGCAGTCGCTTGCGATCCATGGTAGATAAAAAGACTGAACCGTTGGGTTTGAGCACTTCAAGGCTCAGTTAAGCTGGTCACAAGCTAATATACTTAGGCCGATGTCTACCGCTGCGAATCCTGCTGAGAGTGCTTTACTTGCCTACCTGTGGTTGCGTCAGAGTATGCGGTGAACTCTCAAGTTCATCAGAAACGGCTAATGCCGTTCGACAAGACTGTCCTATTTCTCCATTCCTGTTCAACTTCGTCATGGACGAGGTGATCGAAGATGCTTTAGGAGGTCTCCGGGATGTAGGAGTGGAACTGGGAAGTGGAGGGAAGCTGTTGGACCTAGATTAGGCAGACGACGTCGTGTGCCTGTTCGAGTCTGCGGATCATGCACAACGGGCACTAGATAGACTGTCGAGATTGGTTGCTCGGTTTGACATGTGCTTTGCACCTTCGAAGTGCAAAGTGCTGTTACAGGACTGGACGACAGCAGCGCCAAACTTGGTGCTGGATGGAGAGGATATAACGACTGTGGACCGTTTCACTTACCTTGGTAGCTGCGTGTCCAACGATGCTAGCTCGGGAGTGGAGGTAAATATGCGTATATTCGAGGCTCGGGCAGCTTATGCTGGATTGAAGCACTTGTGGCGTCGGCCTGATATTTCACTGAAGTTGAAAGGTCGTGTGTACTGTGCCGCAGTGCGCTATTCTATTGTATGGATGCGAGACGTGAAATATTGATGTAGATGTTCGTCGGTTAGAGGTTTTAGACCACCGACTTCTATGTAGTATGGATAGGATTAAATGAAGTGACCAGGTGAGCAATATGAAGGTCAGGAATCTAATACTATGTGTCGGCTCTCAGAATAGCTCATATCAGGGTATTAAACATGATAGACAACGTTGGTTGGGTCACGTGTTGCGTATGCCGAACACTCGCCTACCATACCATTGCGTTCCTCCCAAGGAATGGAAGAAGTCATTTGGAGGTCAACAGATGACGTGGCAATGTGGAATGAAAAAATGCACAGCGAACTTAGGTAGAGTAGGTTTCTCACGCCTTTGTGGTTGGGGTTCGAAAGACTTGTCGACCTGCTGGCTGGAGACACTGAAGGATATGGCAATGAACCGCGAACAATGGTGATCGTGTTGTCATTTTCTATCGAATCAGAATGATTGAAAGAGTGCGTTTGTACAATTAGACTGTGTTTCGTGTGTTGGCTGCAGCAGCATCTTATCTTTTCCCGCCTGTGTTGGTCCACTCCCTGTTCCCGTGGGATATTCACTCTTTTTATATAAACGTGTAACTGTGGCGAAAGGCAGCGGTCAGTGTGGCTTGTAGTGTTGTCTAACTTTATGTGATGATGTCCGCTCGTGATGGTTTAAACCTATGCAGGTCGAGGGGAACTGATTGTTTTCTTTTCTTCTGCCTCATTTAATAGTGAAATGACAGCACATCATTTTCAGGAAGAGGCCGCGGTCTTCAGAGGGCTTTCAATCGGGGAAGTTGACCGGTGGTGGGAGGATTCGAACCAACGAACTTATCCGCTTGACCAGCGCCGGTTGAGAGCTCGCATCTACAGCGGTGTGTGTAAACACATGAAGGTGTTCGGGTCTTGAGACGGCGCACGGTCGGACGGGCATCGACTTGGGGTCGGAGCAGTTGACGCTTTTTCTGTCACCTCAGCTTCACCTTCACGCGACACTATGTGAAACGTGCCCAGGTCAATGGTATTTCGTATGCACGGTTACTTCCTCGGCTTTCTTTTGTGTAGCCTGCTCCAGTGGCTTACTTCCCAAAAGTCGGGAGTATCTGCTTTTTTGCCGCATGGATGAAGTTTATCAGAAATACATAAGCCCACACTTTTCTCGCTTTATTCCGAGTAGGCTTATTGTGCGTGATCGCGATCAGAAGCAATCTTGAACATCGCCGTGAGACTTCATATTTGACCTAAGCAAATTAAGTGGTATTACCAACGGTCAGTTTGTCTCTCCCAATACCTTTCCCATCTGCATTCCACAACCGTAAATGAAACGCTTTTCAGTAAGATTAAATAAGAGTCCAAACCAGATGCTTTCGTTGTTTTCATTATTGACTCGGATTGGACATTTCATTGACCGTAGTGAATACTACCGGTGCTTAAACTCTCTCTTTAATAAAATGACGGTGTTATTAATACAAATGCTGATAGTTGTTTTACTTCGGGAATTACAACACCTACCAACAGCACTGTTGTTGGCAAGATAATACTCATAATAAGTCGAAACTTTGTTTACCTCTGCGCGGTGATGGTCTTGTGAGCAACTTAACCATCACTTGGGTGGAAATCGCTCTCATTGCTTCTCCTAGTTTCTTATGACTCTTTAGGAGAAGCGTCCAGCGCGTACGATTCGTGTTCACTGGTAAAAAAAAATAGCGCATATAATCGAGCCCACCCGAAAAAAGCTCAGAAATAGATGGAGATTAAGCACTGTCATGTTATTCAAGAAAAGTAATCGAGAAAAACAACAACTTGCATTGGCATTGGGTACGTATTGACTTTATTGGGGGTAGAAACCACAGTAGGTGGATTTGTAGACTAGAGGCTGAATAATCGGTGGGTGTGTACAGATATGGATACACACGCTCAAAATATAAACACAGGATGACCGACGGAGTTCTTTTCACCAAAAGATGCAGACATTTCAAGTTTTTCTCAGTCCAGGCACTAGGCACTGATCATCTAAACGAACCATACACGAAATCATCCTTTGGTTGTGGTGTAGTTGACCATTTGTTCGGTGGACTGAAAATTCCGTAGCCTAACTAGGAGGAGAAGCGAAATGATCCGTCAGAAAGAGAAAGCTATACAACGCCATGGCAGGATCTGGATATGGAAATCACAGTTATCAATTTAATCAGGCAGATCCTTTGCTTGTATATGACTACGAAGGAATGGAAACCAGCCGCGATTTGACTGACCCGAATGCACTAGGAAGCGTTCACATTCACGCCATCCTGAGAACGAATTGGCTTCAGCGGCTCCAGCTAGTTTGGACCCGCGTACAGACATAATGCAACCGGCCAACTGTGAGATGAATACAAAATAGGTGAACAAAGACATCAGAAATGTAAACACTCGGCCGACCAGCGTAGACGAATACATCAAGATAATCGAAGTTTAAGAGTGAAACATAAACACCAGCATTGCTTAAAGTTCCATCATGCACATCAATTAAAAAAGTCACAAAGAGAAACTAATAAACATTGTTCTATGAAATGTTCGAAGCTGAGTGGGAAATAAGGGATACTGTCAGTATTAACCGCACGTCCATTCATCATCGTTAATCGAGAGAACATGCGATCATCCGCTGCTGCTGCAGCGGGACCAAGCACAGAAGGGAGTACTATTTTCAAGCCCCTGACCAGCGAACAGCCAAGGAGTTGGGGTAACCACACTACGGATTACGACCAGTTTTCCAATTTCGGAATACGAATCAGCCATTGAGAAGGCGAAATTCCGAAACAAGTATGGCACTTCAATTACAATTCAGATCGGAGGCCCGATTAAGCTTCTATTGTATGGACTTTTCCGTACATGAATGTCGCATTTTAGTCAAAAAAATAATAGAGAAAGCAGTTACATTTATCATTTTGTAAAAAGGGAGAAAACTGGTCAAGCGCATAAATTGAGCAGTTAAGATGGACAGTTCAGAAAATTGGCTGAAACGTGATCCCACCTTGTCAAGATGCGCATTAAACAGGGGACAGTAGAATTTCTCTAGAAATTAATTCTAGAGAGTACGAGACGAAAGCGGGCCGTGTGTAAACATGAGAATGGCACGTCGAGAAATTCTCGGAGAGGATGAGCAGCATGTTGAAGTATCTTGTGCACAAACTTATCGCATACGGATAAGCGTTGGTCACACAATTTAGCGGATAGTTCATTTCGTGGTATGAAAGATGTATGGGTAATACTTAACAATCCAGGAAGAGATCTTTAAAGTCTTTCGTAAGTGAATCTGCGAAAAGAACAGAACAGTAATGAACACTGGTAAGCAAAACGGAAAATGATGCTCTATTTCACCTCGTGGTGTTTAATCATTGTGAACCGAAAAGATAAGCCTCGAAGATAATCTAAACAGGTGGAGATATGAGGAGTCCACCTCAGAATCTTATCAACAATAATCTCCTGATACCTCAGAGAATCAACCCTGGTAAATGTTTCTGATTTGATGAAGGACGGTTCAGATGAGTACGCTAACCAGAAGAGAGAAACAAATTGACATTCAAAACACATAAAGGTGTTGAGCCAAACTGGCTTTTAGAGAAAAACCGCAAACTCTGAAAGTCCTGGTTGTCAGAAGCGACCCGAGAGAAGCAACAGCCCCAACACACTTATTCAAGTGGTCGGAGGAACTAATTGATAAGTCACCGATATTTGCGAAGAATAAACAAAGGGAATGAACATCATACTGAAGCATGCCTGAGTTGGTAACCAAACGTTTTACGTCTTGCTCCCCAGCCGCATGCATTGGCTTCGGTCAGCAGTAAAGGGATGGCCATGATAATAAGGGCCTCGGACAAGCAAACATCCTTAGTTTGTAAAATAGAACAGGCTATGGGACAGAATCCAATGCAGATGAATAATCCAAGAAGGCAGAAAGCACAGATTTTATCGATTCATCTAAGAATGATGAGTAACGGTGGTGACAGTGTCCAAGTGGGGCAATCAAGTTGAAAGGAATCATCAACAACATTCATAGAAGAACGTAGATGCATCAGCATCAGTTCAAGACAGGAAAACGTTAAGGCAATGGGCGAAATCATACGACTAAAGCAGTAGAATTATTAGCTTTTGGAATGAGAACAAAGTAGCGGATCTGCAGCAATCAGGGGTAGAAGATTAACCTAATGACGTGTTAAATGACGAAATGAATGCACCAGTCAGAACCACAACATCGTGCCTAGGACGAGATAAAGAAAGGCTGTGGGGACCTATTCCAGTGACAATTTTAGTAGTGCAGAGAAGCTTAAACACATCTCCGTACAAACGTGACTAGGGTACAATGCGAAGGAAAGCCCTATTAATAGCGTCGGCATTCGCAGAAAATTTCACAGGTCTCATTTTCTACCCGCACAACAATTGAATGCCTTGCCATAGAGACCTGCTGTTGTTACCACCTAGGAGTGCATTAGCAAACATCGTGTCGATACGTCCGATTTCAGCCTTTATCAGGGTGGCATGTCATGAAATTTATAAAAATGATCCTTTTGTCTCCTTAGCGACTTCACTAATTGGAAGGAGATGCGGCCACATGGGACCAACAGTCTCGAGGAGACAGCAAATATCGATAATTAGATTAACTGTCTCTACGGAGAGTTTGACATTTCCACTCAGTAAGAATTCAAAGGAAAAGCGAGAGGATACGGATGAAGGCGAACTTTGAAGAATGGAGTTCTTGTGTGGAAAATTGTGTAGACCAATTTGAATTTGGTTTGGTTGATTGATTGACGGATCGGATACAAAGCAGACCGAGAATATATTAGAAGCGGACAACGGTCAATCGCCGAGATGGAAGTACTTTCAGAGGAAGCAATTCAAGATAGTTAGCGATGGCTGCCTCATCTATTGGGACAACCGTAGAAGTCCTGGCAAGAGGGCAATAATCAATAGCTACCGGCCAAACAGCACAAGTGCTTCTTTTGGGTGGGATAGGGCATCTCTGAAGTACAACGGCGCCTCATCCTAATCGAGGATGAAAACTAGTGGGGCTTTTAAACAGCAACGGTTATAGCGTCGAACAGGGACCACAATGAAGTTAAATTTCCAGAAGAAAAACATTGAGATGACGACACAGAGTTGTAGTGCGGTCATTCAAATGGGGCGCGCGCGTATTGACTACGCAAAGAAGGCATCCCCACAAATTTAGGAACTATAGTAGTCCGGCAATAAAATAACCTGCCCTCCCACAGGGTTGTATATCTACCGAACTGCCATCCGGCCAGTCTTCGGGAAACCAATCGAAACCTGATTGGTGAGAGTGGACAACGGGAAAGCTTCGACCAGTGATCCCCTGGTTTTATAATCAAAATGCAGTTGGATAATCGTATCTTCTGTAGCGCACAGAAGGATTGGTCTCATTCCTGCAATTTACAAAGACCAATACTACGACAATATTGGTCGCATATGTTTGCAGTTGGTCTTCACAGCGCGCGACTGAGAAAATAAATGGATGCTATGTCATGCAGACCCTGTCGCAAATGGCGGCATTTGGACGGCTGTCATCGGTGAAGTGGAAAAAGGCCATCTTATCCTAATACAAAAGATGGTCAGGTAAAAATGAGAGCAAGCTCGATCAGAAGAAAAGCGCACAACAGGTTTGCGATTTCAGTCCGTAAGCTTGCGAAAAGGTCAGAAAACTGACAGTAGACCGGATACAACCGGAAATGTAAAACGTGTACAAGGTAATCAAAGTGTTAACGACACGGAGGCATGTGGTCATTTATAAACACATCCAGCCGATCACGAGTCCCAACACCGAGATCAACTTACCTCAAGAGAATAGACGTAGTTTCGCAGGGCAAAAAATGCTAAAACTTGGAGTATGTTGACAGCTCCAGCACGTTTTTTACTCGTACCGAAAATCCGACGCAGAATGCGACAAAAAGAATAGTACACCACAGTTGTGATAACCTCAGATGCCAATCGAGGTACCAAACCCTAGAATATGAGAAACGACAACAGAAGAGCGGTTATCTGATGTGGCACAAACAAAAAAGGATCGCAAATAATTTAGTGCCTCCTTTGATTAATAAAGCAAGAAAGTCACGCATAAAGCTGGCACTAAAGAATTGCCAACTGGTGAAGTAGATGAGTCTGAGATAGTTCCACATTGCATTAGTGCTGTGAAATCCCCCAATGACGGTAGAAAAGTTACCACTAGGATGTAAAAGGCCAATAAACGACAAACATCCAAAGGGAGAATTTGTTCCACGTTTGGACTCATCGATCCATTCAGACAGCGGTCAAAACAAACAAGGGAAAGTACAAACACAGTTTTCTCTGCAACTTTTTCATATATTTTCTCTGAGTTTTTGCAACCAATTAACTCAGAACGATGTACTCCAATTTTTCGTCATTATCACGGACTACCCACCATTCAGGAGTAATAGAATTATGGGTCAGTGAAAAAGGCAGCAAAGTAAAATAAATTTGGAAACGAAGAAACCTTCACTTAATTAGAGAACTACCAACATAAATTTTCCGTGACATCTCAAAAAGACCTGTTATTTTTTGCTAACTATCTATTTCCATCGGCCCTTTGGAATATGCGAGCGAACAGATTTAAGATCACGGTTACCGCAAACAAGGATATGCTGGAAAATTTCTTTGAGATAAGATGAATTACATATGGTTCGCATTCCAATCGATCCAGAGCCTAAGAGGAGGATAGAACCGGCGGTCATTCATTCAGGTTTTAGTCAAGATGTTAAAAGCAATAAATTCCTAACGAAGTACTTTGGATTTTGTTACTACTTCATAACACCGTCTATTCAACAAACAAAAAAGGAAAGAGGGAAAGTGAAAAACTAAGTTTGTGGAGCGGCAGTGTGCGGCGTGCTTCGAGTAACTGGCGAAAAATGAATAGCTGGTCTAAGTAACATCGACCTGGACGAAATCTGGTGTGCTGTCCGTGCAAATAACCTTCGCGAACCGGGAGGCGTTATCGAAGTTAAACTAATGCAACGATGATTGCTCCATGTGCCCTTCTTGAAGATGAGTACAACCAGTGACTCACCCCGCAATAATGGAATACGATTCTTATTTTAAACACCACGCAGCAAGGAAATAAGTGCTTTTACCAAGGCTTCTACAATCAGCTTGAAAAACGGTTCAGCGATACCAGCCGTTTTTCTCCCATACAGTATTTGAGTGTTCGTATACCAGAGGAGTCAAGAGACACTCCCCAAGGATTCACAGTCGTGTTCGTCGGACTAAGTTAACGTGCGACCAGCTAAACTGATCCTTAGTGTTCAGCCCAACGGCCCAGCCTTTACTGTTTACCAACGATGAGTTCTCCATTTCTATAGCACAAAACTTCACTAACCGAATTTCCCCGCCCGCCGGTGTTGCGTATAACCTTAAACAGTCTTTAATTGTTATCTGAAGCAGCAGCTAATTCCATTTCTTCGGCCATCTTGACCCCCGCTTTTTACGGTCCTTCTTGAGGCCTGTCGCCAATTGACGCTGTAGCTACCATCGCGTCTCATTCACCTGCTTACGGTTAGAGACCTGATGCGTTCAATCCATTAAGCTTAGCGGCTCTTCCTAGATTCCATATATTTGGTGGACGCTGGATTTGGGACCGCGGGCAAAACCTGTTGCCAAGTGCATCACCAGAACCTCTGACTGAAAGATCTTACCTACAAGGCAATGGAACGTTATCCAGCATGTAAAATCTGAGCACAATGACACCTGAAATTACTCATCATGATTGATACAAGATGCAGCGCGGACGTGATTGACCTGTGTGACGACCAATGCAGCATGGACTTATTTGTTAACATTTAACTCAGGGGAGATGGTAGACGGGTACTGATTGGGACATCAACCACTAGGCAGAACGATTAAGGGTCTAAACCAAGGCTTCTGGTTCTAATAACAATCTGTCTACAAGGTAACGGGGAGTGGCTGAGTAGAAGCCCATTTTCTTGGACCAATTATTCTCCCACTCTGTCTGAGTTACCCGCAGAAGTTAATCCCAAATCTGGAAGATCATGCGGAAACCTATGACTTAAACTCAAGCTGGCGACAGCTATCTGAAAGTTGTGCAAGATCAGAGATTTTTATTCAGCTACGATCACATACCCAGTGCACATAATAATGAGCACAGAACAAGATGCGACCCTTAGCCCGCACGCATGGACCGTACTGATCGAAATTATTCGACTGAATAACGTGATCGACGACTTACGGAAATGCGGTAGCCTGAATCCAAAATTATGAAGGTAAAGGAGAGTCTACCTCATCCCTTATGACAACAACATGCATCCATCGGAAGCAATCTATGAAATCGACATACCTAGGTGAGACGACCAGCCGTGAAATTGGTTGGGATCACAAATTAACCTCCGACTCGCCTTTCCATTTTTGCTGAACAGCCAAATCGGGCGTTGAAATCACCGGCATTGGGCACAACGTAAGCTAACTGCACACCTATAAAGTAATCAAAACATACC
Source organism: Fasciolopsis buskii (assembly GCA_008360955.1). Taxonomy (NCBI): domain Eukaryota; kingdom Metazoa; phylum Platyhelminthes; class Trematoda; order Plagiorchiida; family Fasciolidae; genus Fasciolopsis; species Fasciolopsis buskii. The sequence continues at coordinate 61,327 of LUCM01004975.1, read as the reverse complement.
GGTGAAAATACTCTTAACCTTAAAAGATAATCAATGGACGACGGCATTGACCCCATTGAATCACATCGGTTGCTGTTGATACACGCAGAACCGCCTAACTAAACTCCCCACAATACACTCCTGACCGAGATCCAGTTTAGCAATGCTTGCTCGGCCCTGGTACTCAGAACTTTCCCGACGCTACCACGATCAAGAGCGCTAGAAGACTGATCATATGAAATGGGAAAAATGAAGCCAGAGACCGACGTTTTATCTAGAATGAGCGATTACAGCAGTCTAGTGCACATATTTCGAAGACGTACCATGCATCTATTTTGGAAATTCTAACAGTTTCATATGGGGCAGCCTGTTGCCCTATCCGATACAGTGTGAAGACCTTGATAGATCGTACCTTAGGTCTTTTGTTTTCATGGGGTCCTGATCACTGAGCTGGATGTTTGGACCGTAAAAGTTTCATCACTAGTAGAGTTAATATCGTCAGTGTATAGGACGTGTTTTGTTTTCTCTGAGGCGTGAAATAACGTCCCCTTATTGGTTCAAATCCGTTGCTTCTGTGCTTCTGTGGAGCAAGCGGAACGGGATGAAAAGGCATTTTTTGATCTCTGGGCTACCCAGCCCAGGCGGGCAATAGCTATATAGTGAAGTACGATGACTTCCCCCATAATCGAGAGAACCCCCTAATATACTCCACTCTGACGTTCATATAGCGGAGATTTGTGACCGGTAAACAGTTTCTTCTCCCTCTTGTTGGTTGGAGTTGATTCTCTGGGGATAGAGAATTAGCCTTAAAGCAACGAATTATTTGGGAATAAACTTCGTCTGGCATTTATCTACTGATCTGTCACGCATGACTGCATCATCGGCTTGGGAAAACAATTTCGCATAACTCTGGAGCTCGGAGGTATGTAAGACTACCGTAACCATGTCGACATGTGAACTCGTTGTGGTGAATAACCTTGAAAGAGAACTCTACACTATCGAGAGGAAAATATCTACTGAACTTATAAACTCAAATAGCAGGAGAAACTGAACAGTTCAACAAAATGGCTACTCGAATGAAGATAATACAGTCCACAGCCGGAAGAGACCTTGAAGTTACTCAATCAAGATGGCAGAAAGCATGCTGGTCAATCTGAAATTACAATTCAAAAGTAATTTTTCGGTTCGGGTTGGGCATTTCCAATAACAAACTTCAGGTTTTTTCTTATCAAACGGATGAACTGATCTGGGAAACCGGGAACGGAACTTCTATCTTATGCATCAGTTCATCCTCAATCATGATGACAGTTATATTGACAAGGAAACAATCGAAAACTGTTGCGATGGCTATCAGAACTTGATGAAAATGATTATATAAGACAAAGTTTGTTACCAACCTAATCAATTCTCCTGACCTTTGCCGTATATTATGAATTATTTTGACTTCATAGGTGATAGATATACTAGCGCCTAATACGTCGCAAAGAGGATGGCTTTGTAGTGATTTGCACACTGAATCTATCGGCTGACATCCTGGGACACCTCCGCCAAGCACGTTGACAGCTAAAAACGAACTGCGTTCAATTTCACCATTCTGGCTATTATTAGACGCGTTCAATCCCAAACTACTGAATCCAAGCACAGCGACGGTGAATGGATTACACAATCCAGCCCTACATTCCCAGAGACTACTAGCTCGAATGATTCAACTATGCCGTTTGATAAGTTATATACATTTTTCAATAGGCACGTTCACTTTAGTTACAATCTGATTTCCCATGCAAGACTGCTTCACCTATGCGGTTGAGAGGAGTACAACGAAATGTTAATATCTCATCGGCACTATTCTTCTATTTGTTTTAACGGATGAACCACTCTGCTCGAAATGAAATATAACGTCGTTCTAGTATATCACTATCGATAGCTACCAAGAGTAATCTTCACTGATCCTGTACTACTGTGAAATAACCGCGTATCGAGAACAACGAACGCCATGCTACATAATATTCGATCTACGCAGCAAAATTTTCTAATATGGAGAACACACCCACTGCAGTTCAGAAACCATGACCTTGGCGAATAGATTTTCAACCGATAATTTTTATGCTAGGCTAGTAACCCGCAAAATCTAAACTACTCCAAAGTCAGCAGTTTACTTAAAAACCTGACGCTCTTTCCTTAAGGGTAACTTGAACCCCTCGTCCCCCTTACGGCTTCTTTTCGATTCCCTATGAAGCGACCATGCAGATCTAAACAATAGGCACTTTACAAAGCAGAGGATAATATGCCCAGGGCGTGTGCCATAGCCACTGGGGCTCACTGTACAGAAGAGGGACCGGAAACTATGATTCTGAAAAATGGATTAGCACAGAACCACAAGTGGTTCTCAGTAGGTTACGTGTAATAAATAGCCAGAAGACAGCGAATAATCATCTTACATCAAACTGACAGGTGGAACTGGCATTCGAAACCTCTAGCGTTTTCGGAGTGGTAGTCACTTAATCCATCTTGTTGTCTGCGTGAGATATCTTGAGCCCATGTGAACCCGTCAGTTGAGGCATGTCTCTCAATTCAAGCTCAACAACTTGAAGCTAAGAAAGGAAACAACCGTACATTCATTAAAATGAGCGGTAGCACACTTAATTACCCAAAACAATCTAAACATTGTATCACCAAGAAAAGCTGACTGTGTAGGTAATTAGTAGACAAAAGTCTGAGTCCCAACCGGAGTTCAGGATAAAGCTTTATGCCGACAGACGCGTCCCTAGATTAACGATAAAGGAAAGGCGTTTTGGTCATCACCACCAGCCATTTCGGTGGTTATTCATGAATAAGGTGAATCCAAGGCCATCGAATGAGCAGACGCAAACAAGCAGCGGCAGTATCGAAGGCATAGTGGATTTACGCCTGACAAGCGTCTTCTATGAAAAATACTACAAGAGCTCTCAGGTGGCATCGTGACGTGGCGAGTGTGCCCAGCCAATTAGATAAGACCACTGCCTCTTGTTGTGTTCCATGGGCCCGGTAAAGATTTCCAGAATAGGCGCGTGAATTAATCAACCGGCACGTCCGCAATGACTTAGTTTGGCTGCGCAGAGGCTAGAGATGAATTTTCGAATAAAAAGCCTACCGTAGACAGGACGATGGAGCAGTACAATGGTCTACAATGTAAACACCCATGAACAAGCCTGATCTCACGACGAATGTTTCACACTCATCGCTTACTCGTACAAATACTCTCCCGCCGAATACAACCACGTTTCTCCGGAAATTCACGATACCCTCCTTTCCATCTAATAATCGTGCATTTACGTCGGGGATTTCAATCAGCCTTAATAGCGATATTGTAACTGAGAGATCTATCGGGTCCACCTTCAGCTAGCATCCGATAATCACCGGAACTGCTTCCGCAGGCTGATTCTTTCCATCGACCATGATGTTCCTTCAAACTAGCCACGTTGAATTTGCGAACAATATGCATGTCCAGCTCGCATACTGGAGGCCCTAGCCATCAATATATAGAGTTTCCAAGAGATTCTCATTCAAGACTTCGATTAGCATCCCTATTCTATTCCTCGGCGAAGTTCCATGTGCCTTTCTGGGGACCCCTAACACATGGTGAGTGGTCTGAGGCTGGACTCCTTGATTGGATCCCGGTCGACAGCCAGCTAAGTACAAAGGGATCTAGAGGTCCAATAATCAATTGTCGCTCCGACAGATGCAATCTGCTCGTCATCTCAGTATATGCGCTTACAGGTTGCAGCCCACATGAATGGCGCGCCTCCTGACTTCCTGCGCGACAATCTTGTGTCATCCTATTTCGTTATTTTTTGTCGGATATTTGCTCCGATTATGCTGTCCGTTCGACGCTACAATCGCTCGGAATTACTTTTGTTCAAAAACCGTATCGTTTCTCAACATATATTGGGATCCCGTATTTCCGCATCTCAACCAGCTTCTAATCAACCTAAAAGAGACACTCGTGCCGGCTGGCAGGCAGCTCTTAAATGTACCCTTCCAGCCAAGATGTCCATTCCGGCCTTGTTGGATACCAACATCCGCTCTCTGTTTACGAAAACGTCGGATCTGTCCCTCACACTTCAATCACCGATCCATGTTCACACTTGTGTCATCTGCATACAAGAATTGTGGCTGAATCCAGATATGACTGACTCACTCGTACCGGTAAACAGCTTCAGACTCCCTCGGCAGGATGGAGTTTCGGACAAGAAGAAGACTGGAGGCGGTGTTGCAACATACATAAACTCCTTCTGGTCTGGCAAGTCCGAAACTGTTTATACGCACTCGCTAAACGGAATTGACTATCTCGTGAGACAGTGTCATCCTAGGTTTTCTCACCATGCCAGCACTATCATAACCAATTTATGCATTGTCCCTTTTTGCTCGCAACAAAATATCGCATGTTTTTTCGACTCTTTTCTAGCATTTATTGTTCCTCTTCTTGAGGATAATCTGCATGTTATTGTGGGTGATTTTAATCATGCATCTACCCTATCACCGACTGTTTTTGATTTGACTGATCTCTGCGTGTCTCCCACCAGAGGCGATTCCATTTTGGATAAAGTTAGTGCCAACCACCCCCTCTCCCGATTTACTCTCCCTGAAATCGCGTGCTCCGATTTCGAATATTGATCATTGTCCGCTTCTAATAAGGCCCAAGATATACTCTAGGTCAGCTTTCCATTCCTTCAGGCGAAAAATCAAATCCGAATTCGCTCTGTAACTTTTCACATAACAACCTTATTCTCCTTCAGAAATCCCTTCCATTCGCATCGACCTGTCTCTCTTTTGAACCCCTGCTCAATAACAATGTCAAACTTTCTGCAGAGACGGCCAACACAATCTTTGATATTTGCTGCTCCTCAGAAACACTATTCGTCTCAAATGGCCGTATCTCCACCCAGAAACTGAAATCTCTAAGAAAATTCATGGAGGACTTCTAAAAATCTCGTAATAACTCAAGCTTGCGGTATATTTCCAACCTAATAAGAGCTGAAATCAAACTCATCGATACTGCATTCACAAGCCAACTGTTGAGTGGTAACAACAACCGATTCCTATGAAAAGGCATTCGACTGTTGTGTGGGAAGAAAAAGAAGCATACGAAATCTTCTGCTGGTGTCGACAGTATCGATCGTGCTCTCATCCATCCTTCCATATTTGGACAGGGCGTAATATGACAGTTACAAGTTTTTCCAGGGAAGAGCTGTTTGACCTTCTCCGCACCACTAAAATTACCATGGAGGTTGGTCCTGACAGTCTGTCCTCAGCTCTTCTAAAGCATGGTGCTGTGGCCCTGACAGATGCACTCACTTCTCTGATTAACTCGTCATTAATCTCCTCTTTCATCCCTGACTGCTGGAAACCCTATGATTCCCATCCCTAAATCTAACAATTCTATTGCTTTAGCAAAACGTCTAAGTCTTATCGGCCTAAAATCTTCTGGTCTTAAACTGACGGAACTTGATATACTTAAGCGCCTGCGTTCTGATATGTAGCCTTATCATGAACCTTTTCAGTTTGCCTATAAAGCTAACAGATCCACTTTGGAAGCTGCCGCCTCCCTCATTCACCACACTTGTAAGTCCTTAAAAGCATCAATGAAATCCGGTCCGTTGTGCCTTTCTAGACTATTCGTCGACATTTCATTCGGTCCCACGGTCCCTTCTACTTCACAAACTGGAAACATTTGGTTGTCCCAGGCCAGTATTACCATGGCTGTCTGATTACTTTACTAAACGAGCCCAGTGCACACGAATGGACGGGAAAACCTCAAAACCGTTGATTAACAACCCAGGCGTGCTACAGGGTGCTGTTCTTTTACCGTTTCTCTTCTCTACTTACATCTTACTTATCAACTAGCTCACCCTGTATTAAGTCATTTCGAATAACGATGATTTCCAAAGCTTTTCCAACAACCCATTTTCTATTTACGATTTCTCTGCACGAGCTGGTTTAAATCTCAACAAATCTAAATGTATAAAATGTCTGTTCTCTCCCTCTCTCTCTCTCTCTCGATCGGCTTACCCATCCGAAACGTCTTCCATCAAATCAGAAACACTTAGCCGGTTTGATTCTATGAAATATCTAGAAGTTACTATTGATAAAAATCTGAAGTGGATTACTCGCATTTCTACCTGTGTAAAGAGTCTCCGACGGTGGTCACTTCAAATCAAGAAGCTTCTGCAATACAAGGTGAAACAAAGCACCATCTCCCGATTTCTATGCCAATGTTTTTCCAACCCTTCTTTACTGTTCTCCAGTTATATATCCAGGTTTACTTTAAAAAGAGACTTTAAAATTCTTCGCCGGGGGCTATGAATTATTAGCCGTGTGTCCTTTGTACCACCAACTGAGTTGTCCTTCTATCTATGTGATTAACACTAACCAGCGTGTGAGAAATTTGCTCACAAAATCCTTTCAGATCACCACGCATCCTCTGCATAGCGATCTTTCAAAGTGTCGCTCTCGTATTTCTACACGATCCGCTTTTCTATAGGAACTGCACTGTCCCATACTTAGCACAAATTTTGACGAACCGTGACCGGGTTTCAGCCGAATTCCTGAGTAACCTGTCATAATGTGTTATAATTATTCCTGGATGAGTTCTTTTAGATTTTTTTACGGGGCGATGAGTGTATTTTTATTTTATTTATTCTTACGCCATTTTTGCCTGAAATGCGACATTAGTTATTGTACCCAAAAGTCTATACAATACAATATAACACAAATCAAGGACATTTTCTATCCGAGGCTGTACGAATCCTTACGCATAGCAAAGCGGATGGACGTTGTCATTTTCTCAGGAGATATGAATGCTAGAGTTCGTTAGATGTCAGGCGTGTTTAGGTCATTTGGGTCTCAATTATTGTCAATCAAAAAATGGTTGCTGGCCCTGGGTTTAGACCACCGACTGTTTCTTCCTAGCGCGAAATTCAGACATTCGAACCACCGATGATCAATCTGGCGTCCGCCCTCTACGAGTTAATTTGGACGCAAACTGGACACACCGCACCTAGCCACAACTCTGACTACGCTTGAGTCTCCACAAACTGGCGTTTGCCTCGATGAGTGCTGAAAACGCACGATGCATCGCGGGTTAGAGTGCAAAAAGCTCTCCGTCAAGACTCGCCTGTTGGTTTTCCGCAAATGCAATTGCCTGTTTCATAAAACCGACGAGTACCAGTCATCTATCACGAATACTTTGTATTCTGCTAGCATAGTGGTCTGCCTCGTTGAGTTGTAACGCCCTGGATTAATGCTGAGTCTCTGCGCCTTCGCGCACGCCGGTCCATCCCAGCTGGTGACTAGCATAACGAGATGCGAACTTACCACAGTCTTACTTAGGGGTCGCGAGGTCTGGTGGTTTCATCGTGCATCCCAGATGGGACATGCTGCCATGGAAAATTCCAGCCAGCGGTTTGAATTCATTTGATCTAATACTAGTGAAGTGATGAGTGTGAGCGAGACGATTTGTGAAGCTGACTGCCAGCCCATCCATAATCAGCGGTGATGCCTTGTACCATTGGCAGGGCACTTCAAAACACAATTCAGGTGAACCCCAGCGTCAGCCCTCATAACTATCCCGGCCCATGTCCTATGGCCTGTTATAGCATCCACTTTCTGAGGCGGTGATCCGCAGGAAATTTCAAGTTGCAAAACGACGATTGTTCTCCACTTCAGATAGAGGAATGAAACTAGTTAGAAAACATGAAGGTTTGTTCTCAAAGACCTGACATTCCGAGAAATTCCTCCTCTTCTTGGAGGAACCGACCGTCATGCCACCTTTAGGAAGGGCAAGGAAATTGGGCGAACTAATCATAAGGGCATTAGCTTGATAACGTCAAGATTTTCAGCGTCTGCCATTCTATGTAGGCTGAACAATATGCGAAGACCTGTAGAAGTGTTGAGCCGGTCGAGGAGGTTTCGATCAAATCTTCACCTTGCGGCAGAAGAATGTTGCTTTCCACTCCAAAGGCCAGCAAGCATTTACATAGCCTTCGATTCCCTTAATAAGTCTGCACTATGCAACTGTTTGCTGAGGAGTCGACAATCTGAGAAGTATGTGCCGGTCCTCATGTCAGGTTAATGCATACGGACAACTTTTGTCACCCTTCGACAAGACTGCTCTATATCCTTATCTCATTTCAACTGTGTCACAAAGAATATTGTATGGAACACTTCATCCGGTTTAGTGAAAGACGGAGTTGAACTTATCCCAGGGAACAGAGTTTTCGATTCAGAGTATGCCGATTATATCTTCTTGATCAGAGGCAATATATAGGTAAATGACCACACTGTGAACCGCTTGGCGAATGAGGTACCCAGATACGGCATGTATTTTGCACCTTCAAACTGAAAAGTACTCTCTCTTCAAGACTGGCAGGAGCCTGATCTCATATTCATTATTTGTGGTGTTCACTTGGAGGAAGTTGGAGTGCAACCGATGGAGGTATTAGGGAGGAAATCATATCGCGAATAACGAAAGCCACAGCAGCTTTCGCGAATCTACTGCACTTGTGGTGCCACAACATCCTGCTTTCTCCATAAGAAAAGCGTACAATGCAGAGTTGGTAGCTTTATTTCACGGTTGTGAGTCCTGGCCCCTCCGTAATGAAGACGCTCGACAATTTTCGCTATTTGGCTAACGAAGCCTCTGGAGTATTGACCGAGTTTGGTGAGAAAATCGACTGAGCAACAACGAGGTTTATCAACATGTGTTAGACGTAGATAAACCAAGGTGATCGTTCCACACTCGGTGGATTGGAAGCGTATCACATTTGTCTGCCCATTTACTACCACGTGGTGCTTTTTCTGTGCATACCGTAAGAAGTGATGCCGCGTAGAGGTGGCATTGGCTAGGACCTTCCGTTTTTGATAGCTGAAGCCAACAAGAAGAGGACTATCGTTATTTAAAAACGCTGGAATGTGGCTCCGAATACGAGTCGATGAGGTGGGTGCTGTATGGCCTGCCTGTAGAAGGCGTAACCAGTAAAAAAATGACAAGTTTTTTTCGAACGTTGCTTTAGCATCACGTCTTTTTGAACCGGTATATATATACATATATTGCATATACATATATATGCATATATATATATATAAATCATATATATCTTGTTATATGAAAAATTGTTAAGCAAAAAGGAAATTATTTGAACCAGCTGGGCGGCCTCTAACACTAACCTGAAAGAAGCCTAACGGTCCACTTTCTCGATAAACAGACCGTACAGCGACAGGAAACCAATTGTATTGCTCTTCACCGCCTATGAGAGCAGCTACTTGACGTACCATCACAACTGGAAGAGAATGACAAATACGTGGGCATTATGAACTTTTGTTTTCGTCTCTCCGCTACAAGCAGAAAGTACGAAGAAGTACCATGATTATTAGCTTTCGATCTCGTGCATCAAAATAAAATCAACGGATGTGGGGATAGTGGTAACTGCACATAATAGCCAACTGCACCTGCAACCTTTTGCAAAACAACTGCGAAAGTTTTCTTTCTCCACCAGATGTTCGCGCAAGTTCTTTAATTAAGGAAAACTACGATTCGTAAGCTGAACCCGTGTTAACGTAGTGCTGGCTATGTATTTCTCCCTTCTATTACAGACAACTGGAACGATCAAAACATGTAACCATTGGCGAATCCGCCGATGAGCACTCACCCTTACCAAAATCTTAACCCGACTCCTTACATCATTGGCGCGGGAACCCCGCTTGATCAAGGACACGAGCCACCGCGCCCATGCATCCCACAACGATAACCAACCGGAGGACAGCAGTTTTCTTCGAACCCAAGCCCGCCTCGGCGGGACTCACAAAAATTTCGCCAGACCTTCAGGTTGGCGACATGCGTCAGCCCGTGGGCCGGTATTTGGTGTCGGCAATCTTGGGCTCAGCTAACTTCATTGCCCAAGTCGCTCCCCTAACACAAGGTCGGGGAGAAACCGCCAATTCAAGAGGCCGGTGAAATCATTTCAAAGCCGACAAATAAGCTAATTTGCATCAAAATTTGAATCTCTAAGGAACGCAGAGTGTCCACACTACATAAAGGTATAATTCACTAAAACACGACTCAGTAAGTTTTTGAGACCCAGCTGTCAGGAGTAAGATTATGTTTAAGTCTGATTATTTGACGTTGCTACTTAAACAAGTAGTATCACATAGCCAAATCCACTTCCACGATCGGGGCACATTCTCACCATGAAAATAGTACCGCGGCGAACAATCGAGCATTCCACGTTCATCATAAATGACAGTCGTTTTTACCGACCAAAGATCCTGATTAGGCAGGGCGGAAGCATGTACACGTCATGACGGAGGACAAGATTGATTTCTTATTATCAACAGCGCAGCCAAAAGGAAGGAACATAAACCTGCCCCATTTTTGGGGTCAGTAGCACAGATTAAAAAAAAGCCAGAGGAACTAAATTAAGTAAGCATTGAAAGTCCTGCCTCTCACTGGGCGCCTCCCTGGACTGCGGACAAGAGAATGGCCACCATTCAGGTGGTTAGATGTGAACAAGATACGCTTAGGCCTACCGAACAAGCGGTCGCGGACAAAGAGCGGTAGTGTGTAGGGCGGAGTAGGTTTTCACCTGATAAGCAACCTTCTTAAAAGTACCATAAGAGTCTGCTGGTAGCAATGTGACGTGGCGAGCGTGACCCTCCAAACAAATACGGCCACTGACCCTTGTCGTGTTTCACTGACTCAGCAAGGTTTTCAGGAAGAGGAGTATAACTGTTCAACTGACCACCGGCTCGTCTGGAACCATTCTGCTGCCCTGCAGAAAGTGCTTGACTGCGCAAAGACTATATGTGAATTCTCGAACAAAAAGACCTAATATGGACTAAGCGACCGAGTAGTGCAACAACTCACAAACCATACAACCATGACACTGACTGATCTTCGCACAAACGTTTCTGGCTGTTCTCTCACGAGCAAATGCGACCTTCCACCGTGCACACGTGTTTATTCATCTCCTAATTCCTGCTGTTCCTCCTCATCCCACCTTATTTCCTTCATTCTTTGGGAATTGCAATTGGCCATGTTACTGGTAGTGTCACTAGAATAAGTGTGGTTGATGTTCTCTCGCGTTCTCCTTCAGACAGCACAAAAAAGTCAAGGGATCGGCTTCTGCCGATTGATGCGCTTCTTCGTCCTTGATGCCTATTCAGACTAGTCAATTTCAACGTGCGAACACTGATGCGTATAGTTCAACAGGTGTTTAGCCTGTGCACTGGAGATGCTAGCCATTGATGTGTGGTATTAAAGGAAGTCGTATCCAAGACTCCAGCCCTGTTATCGAATTGACATACTCATCTAGTCCTTCTCTGAAGTTTCATCTACGTCTTTCTGGGAACTGTGAGACTGCAGCTTCTGGTGTTGTTCTCAGTGAGAGGCTACACCACTTGACTGGATCCCAGTCGACAGCCGGCTATGTGCAGTGAAACTTAGAGGTTCATGTAGAGCAAATAACCATCGCTTTGGTAGATGCAACTTGCATGTTATGTCAGCCTACGCGCCAACAAACTGCAGTCCGGATGTAGCCAAGTGCACTTTCTATCAAAAGCTGGACGACCTCTAACATACAGCAAGGTGGGATAAAATCGTGAATTAAGCAAGTAACATTGATTAACTTTACTTTCATGCTACTAGTTCCTGCGTGAGGATGATTTGGCTCCCTGCATGTCTCCGATTGCAGCCGTCCATGTGTTGCGATCTGCACATCGCAAAATCCTATTGTTGTGCCAATTGCATGCTCCAAAAACCGACTGAAGACCTAAGCGATCCACGTCCGCCTTAATAGTGCCAACCTACATCTTCAATTGGCCACCAATACGACATTTCCAATATGAACAGGGTGACGGTAATAGGCTCCTTTTCGTTGATTCCGTCTCTGAATGGCGGAGAACACAACCGAACCACTGTAGACGATGTCCTTGATGAAATGACGAAAAGCCGTTCGACGTTTATGCAGTGCTGATGCACAGTGGCGTTTGGGACGCAGTCATACCAGTTGACTTCTGTCATACAACGCGGACACCAATGGTCAAAACTTTCTAGTTGTTTTGTATCATCTACCCTTAGTGGTCAGGTTTCGCATGTATACGTAAGGACTGGGCGGACGGCGGCACAGTAAATGCGCAGCTTCGCACGGAGGACTATTTCGTTGTGAGATCACAATGCTTTGTGAAGTGATAGGATAGTTCTTCTGGTGCGGAGCTTAACCCCATCTGTGGCTTTCCCTTCGTTTCGATAGTACAGCCTAGGTACATGAAATAAAGCACCCGTTCCAAAGTGTTCCCACGAATGTGGTACACGGTGACGGGGCTTGTGAAGTTGTGAAGAACTTCGTTTTCGATGCGTTCACTTCCAGATCAACAGTCGTGGCCTCGCATACAATCCGGTCTAGGGTCGGCTGCACTGTTGTAATCTCTTCCCCCAGAAGGAGAATGTCGTCGGCCACAGAAACCGTGGCCAATTTGCATCCCTCGAAAGTTATCGTGAGCACGACGCATTATGCAACCTATAGCGTAGTTGGATAAGGTCGGTGACAGCGAGCAACTCGGGTGATCACTTGAGTCAAGAAGGAAGTATGCAGATTCTTCGCCATGAGCGCAAACGCTTGCTTGTGTTTATGAGTGGTATGCTTCTAACAGTTTAACGTACTTTTCTGGCATCCCATCTCTTCGGATTATGTTCCAGGGTGACTGTCTGTTAACGAAATCCAATACTTTACGGAAGTGGACGAAGCACGCCGTTATGGGTTGCTTGAACTCAGCGCTGTCCTAGAATTCGAAGTAGTGAGAGGATCTGGTCAGTGCATACATTTTTGTCGACGAAAACCACAAGGAGTAGAGCGTGTTAATGCTTCCCGAACAGCAAAAAAGCGGTTTGGCAGAAACGTTGCAAAGAGCTTAGCTGTTATATCGATGAGGCTGATACCTCTGCAGTTCGCACGTATAGTCTTATCGTTCTTTGGCGTAGGGAGTTGGGCAGAGGTTGCCCAGTCCTGGGGAAAAGTTTCGGAGTCCCAGGTACGACGGAACAGCTAAGTTGCTAACCTCAACAGTGTGGACAAACAAGATTTGAAGATCTCCAATGAAGTGCCAACCTCACGGGTGACTTCTTGTTTTCCACTATCTGAACGGCTAGAGTGATTTCCAATTCGTCGGGGGGCCCAAGATCAATTTCGTATTTCTCCACGCCGTCTGGTGATGTTACACAGATAGACTCGATGGGAAGACGATTGAGCAGCTGGCTGAAGTGTTCGACTCATCTTTGGAGTTTTCGTCCGCACCCTGGTTAGGTGGCCACTGCCGTCACGAAGCGTGGGGCTTGGAGATTCCGCCTTTTACGAAGAGAAACACATGAGTCTGAAAAGCCTCCCGAAGTCTATAACGGCAGCTGCGGTTTCCATGAGGTCTGCAATTTCCTGTCAATATCCTTTTCGGTTGCACTTTGCTAAGCGTGTAGCTTCGCGGCGAAGATTGTGGTACTCGGGTGAATTGTGCATTCTCGCATAGCGACTGCGCTAACCATGAGGGTATTAGCCTAATCTCAATAGAGTCAAAGCTGCTTTCGTCCGTCATTCTTTGCAGGTCGTACAAAACACGTGGTGGGCGAAGTCGTGAGGAACAGGCTAGGTTTCACTCTGATTGTGGATGCATCGATCAAATCTCCCTCGACAGGTGTTAGAACACCGTTTTACTTTCTCAGGGCCAACGGTCGTGCTCTTGGACATTCTAGCGGCCTTTGGCTCTGTTGAGAGATCTGTACTATGGCACTATATGTTGAGAAAAAGAGCATCTAATAGGTGTAGGTCGGTCCTCAAAGAGCTGTACTATGATACGTCAGGTCGGTTTAGGGCTTATGGCCAATTTTCGTCAAGCTTCCTCGTTGCCAGTGGAGTAGGACAAGGACGCCCCATGACCCGATTTTTTATGAACTTCGTCACCGAGGATGCCCTACGGAACCGTTTATCTGGACAGTTAGACGATGGAATAGTTTTTGTCTTGAAGTATGCCGAAGATATCACCTTGATGAGTGACAATGCACAGCAAATAAAACGGGCGTTGAACCGGTTGGCGATTAACGTCTCTAGATATGGCATGTGCTTTATACCCACGAAGTTCAAGGAATTTCTTCAAAACTGACAGGAGTCTGTACTCTCACTCACACGTTTTGGTGATCGGTTCGAGGACATCAATAGCTCCACGTATCAAAAGAGCCTGATTACAACCTGTGGAGATGTTGGATAGGACGTGTCATCGAGATTTACGAAAGCCAAAGTAGCTTTCGCGAAACTACGATATATGTGGCGCCGCCGTGACACCCGAATTTCCTCGGCATACGTTCCAAAACACTGCCACACTGATATGGAGAAAGACGAGTTTTATGATGACCTCGTCACCTTGTTCGGAATAGCAAACGTTCTGGCATTGTATTGGTAGCAGGCGATTCTAATGCACCAGTTGGAAAACTTAGTGCAGCGGAAGCCTGTTTAGGCAGACGGTGCGCCTTGCCAGTTCAACGAACAGAAAACGGGGAAAGAATTCTCCAATTCTGTGCAGACAATTATTGATTCCTATCTAATACGAATTTACGGTACACCTACGAACACAAACTATCCGAATAACTAAGAACTCCGAAGAACAGCAACGTAGACGAGCAGTGGGATCAAATCAAGCAGGCGATGCACTTGGTAGTATATGCACACAGTCATCATCATCATCGTTCAGCGTTAAACAGCAAGGCAAGCCTCAATGACCGCTGCCTTTCGCCACAGTTACACGTTTATATAAAAAGAGTGAATATCCCACGGGAACAGGGAGTGGACCAACACAGGCGGGAAAAGATAAGATGCTGCTGCAGCCAACACACGAAACACAGTCTAATTGTACAAACGCACTCTTTCAATCATTCTGATTCGATAGAAAATGACAACACGATCACCATTGTTCGCGGTTCATTGCCATATCCTTCAGTGTCTCCAGCCAGCAGGTCGACAAGTCTTTCGAACCCCAACCACAAAGGCGTGAGAAACCTACTCTACCTAAGTTCGCTGTGCATTTTTTCATTCCACATTGCCACGTCATCTGTTGACCTCCAAATGACTTCTTCCATTCCTTGGGAGGAACGCAATGGTATGGTAGGCGAGTGTTCGGCATACGCAACACGTGACCCAACCAACGTTGTCTATCATGTTTAATACCCTGATATAAGCTATTCTGAGAGCCGACACATAGTATTAGATTCCTGACCTTCATATTGCTCACCTGGTCACTTCATTTAATCCTATCCATACTACATAGAAGTCGGTGGTCTAAAACCTCTAACCGACGAACATCTACATCAATATTTCACGTCTCGCATCCATACAATAGAATAGCGCACTGCGGCACAGTACACACGACCTTTCAACTTCAGTGAAATATCAGGCCGACGCCACAAGTGCTTCAATCCAGCATAAGCTGCCCGAGCCTCGGATATACGCATATTTACCTCCACTCCCGAGCTAGCATCGTTGGACACGCAGCTACCAAGGTAAGTGAAACGGTCCACAGTCGTTATATCCTCTCCATCCAGTACCAAGTTCGGCGCTGCTGTCGTCCAGTCCTGTAACAGCACTTTGCACTTCGAAGGTGCAAAGCACATGTCAAACCGAGCAACCGATCTCGACAGTCTATCTAGTGCCCGTTGTGCATGATCCGCAGACTCGAACAGGCACACGACGTCGTCTGCCTAATCTAGGTCCAACAGCTTCCCTCCACTTCCCAGTTCCACTCCTACATCCCGGAGACCTCCTAAAGCATCTTCGATCACCTCGTCCATGACGAAGTTGAACAGGAATGGAGAAATAGGACAGTCTTGTCGAACGGCATTAGTCGTTTCTAATGAACGTGACAGTTCACCGTACACCCCCACGCGACCATAGATATGCGAGTACAATGCTCGCAACAGGTTCACAAACTTCGTTGGCATACCCTTCCGGTGGAGAGCACTGAGCAGTGCCGGTCGATCCACGGAGTCGAAAGCACCTTTCAAGTCGAGGAAGACTACGATCGTAAGGCGCCGGTGCGTGTAGCGCGTTTCGACTATCTGTCGAAGAGTGAATACTTGGTCGATGCATTTCGACCTGGCCGAGATCCGGCCTGTTGTTCTCGGATATTACTCTCGCGAATCGCTGGCAAACGGCGCAGTATTAACGAAGCTAACACCTTAGTAACTATCGGAATTAAACCAAGCCCACGATGATTACCACAGTCATTCCGTGTACCCTTCTTGAAAATGGATATAATCGGTGACTCACCCCACGATAACGGAATATGCTCCTCATTCCAAATATCACGAAGCAAGGAGGTAAGTGATTTCACCAGGGCTTCTCCGCCCAATTTGAAAAGAATTGGGGAAAGGTGGTCGGGACGGGCAGCTTTTCCTCTCTTCAGAAGCCGAATATTCGAATGCACTTCCAATTCCGTTGGGGGATCAAGTGACACCTCCCAAGGATTCACATCTCCAGACGTCGGACTAGATACGATAGCGTGTGGCCAGCTAAACTGATCCTTGAAATGCTCTGCCCAACGGTCCAGTCCTCCCTGTCTACCATGAATGAGCTCTCCAGTCCTATCACACACGACTTCACTAACCGAAGTTCGCCGCCCACCGCTGTCGCGTATAAGCTTAAACAGTCTTTGACTGTTACCTGAAGCAAATGCTTCCTATCTTTCTTCGGCTACCTTAAATATCCAGTTTTTACGGTCATCCTTGTGGCTTGTCGTCAACTGACGCTGCAACTGCCGACGCATCTTATTCATTTCCTTGCAGTTAGGCAGCTCGCGATTTTGCTCCATTAGACTTAGCGACGCTTGCGAGATCCAGTGTTTTGATGAATGCTAGATCTGGGAACGCAAGCGAAATTTGCTGCCAAATGCATAGCCTGCTTAATTTGATTCCACTGATCGTCTACATTGCTGCTCGTCGGGGTTCTTAGTCCCTCGGATAGTTTCTGTTCGTAGCTGTTGCGAACAGCCGAATCAAACAAACGTTCGACACCCAATCGAGTTTGTGGCCTGCGTCGATGGCCATTCAGCTGCAGCAAAAATCGCATTAAAACTAACATATGGTCGGATTCGACGTACGTGGTCCAGTACGACCTACAGTTCCGAACACAACCGCGCCAATGGTAGCTAACTGCGATATGGTCAGTCTGACTCAAAGTACCTGTCGAGTTAGAGCGCCATGTCGCTGTGCAACGCGAACTGTGTCGAAAATTCGTACTAGATAGGAATAAATGATTATCTGCACAGAATTGGAGAAGTCTTTCCCCGTTGTCTGTTCGCTGTGCAGGCAAGGCCCAACTAAACATCAGTTGGCATATGAACGTTCCCTCAGTTCTTTGATTGTAAAACTTGCCTTCACAAAAACTACCCACGGCAATAGAAACGTTGGCGCATTACATCTACCAACAACACTGTTATTAACACTATATCATTTACAATTAAAACCAATACATGGCGCATCGATTTTTCGATACACTCCTTACATCATTTGGTCCTGAAACCAACTTCATTTACTAGTTGCTCAAACCTGGTTGAAACTAAGGTATGATAGTTATTTCGTGTAGCTTTTTAATGATATGCCGGACGTATGAGCGCAGTGGAAGGTGCATGACTCATAGTCCTTGGGTTCCACTAAACCACGTAAGATCCCGTAGGTGATTCGGACACGAGACCTATGGAACAACGCTGAAGTGCAGCCTGATGACAATGGATATTACCTAGCGACTCTTATGATCCACTATTAAATCCTTGTTTCTTAAAACGAAACCGGGAGGAGATTGCAGCGACGTGGCTTCGGAAAAATCAACGTGACGGCAGAAGTACGGGAATTTTCGACAGATCCCAAACTGATACCCATGCCTTCATCTTCCTTTACGTTTGGCTAAAATGTGCCTTCAGCGATATGCAGCGAATTTCCCGATTAGAACCAATATAGCATTATGATGCTGTTCTTTTTCCCCATGATCGCAAATTATCAACCGTAAACAATACTCGCAAAATCGACTCAGACTCGCCAGTGACTTTAGTCAGTTGAAATGCAGTTTTTATCTCAGTCAACTTAAAACGTTTTTATTTACATAAACCACGCAACAAATGCAGATGGGATTTCTTCTGGGTTAGAAATCGCTTTTGTGATTGGGTTTGGAACTTTGAAGACCTGTCCTCGGATCCAGTCTAGATATTCATGACTTCTTAAACAAGGGTTTTTATGAATAACGTGATCTGCCGCATATAAAAGAGAGAAAAATTCACTGAGGATAAAACTAACCGTAGAATGGATGGGTGATAAGGACTTCCCAAGCCCTTATCGATGTAGCCTCGAAAAGCATGGTCAAAAATAGGACAGGCGGAGCGCTACCCATCTGCCTTTCCACTTGAAATGGTTCAGCGCGCCTATGAACACGCGCACCAATATCCCAGTCGGTATAGACCACTTCCGTTCCATGAGGATCTTTAAGCCACTGATCCCAAACAATGGAACGATAACGAGAGACTCGATGAAATAACTGTGAGATAAAATCCATACAAGCACTGGCGAATACACCAGTAGAAATCACTCGCCACACGCCAAGCTCCCGGATTGTATAATAAACGTACTGAAACACATTGGGATATACCAGGATAGGCGTCCGCCAACCGAGTAGTGCCAAAGGAGAGTAAAATTTAACGGGTGGAAATGGTTCATGACCCAATCGGATGAGCACCCAAGACAAACGAAACGGGTTGGCAATCTGACGCAGCACGTAAACCTCAAAACCAAACGAGGCACTGTCTTCTATTTGCGTTAGCTCATCGGAAACGTCATCATCCACGTCGTCTAGCATAACAGAACGACTCTATAAAGAAAATTATTACCAGAGGTGTGTGCAAAAACAAAAGTCTGACGGCAGCAATGAAAATAAAATTGGCAACATACAATATTCCATCAGTCAACTACAGTGATCAGCTTAAGCATAACGCTCATTATCACCAACATCCCTCGGCATTAAACAGTAAGGAAGCCCAGCTATTCGCTGACTTCATAACAGGAAACAGACCGAAAGAAGCGCGGACATAAAAGAATCCCATATTAGCCAAAAAACCATTTCGCTATCACTCACATTCGACAGAAAATTATGCATACAACTGAAACAAAATCCCAATGTTTATCAAGCTAGTAAACCTTGGTAGGACGGACGATGACTCTCGCACATGATTTTTAGTTAATGCTATTCTTCTCTACTTGCAAGGAATCCATGGATAAGTCGCCGTGGTTGTGTATAATTCGGCAAACACGGTAGTAATAGCCGCATTAAAAACGTGAAGATGATTATCGGACGTGAATGTTTAGTGCGTGCCAACGTTCACAAGAACACAATTTGTTACGGATTGGGTTGCAAACAGGGAATGAATAACGAATACAAAGGGAAACGGTTTTTCGGTGTTCCCTTGGTTTCATGAGATTTTTGTCATTGGAGATGCAGATCTTGAGTTCTGCAGAGTAACATTATGCTTCGCGATTGCGCACAAAATGCGGACTGACGCGTTGTTGCTGCTACAGGAAATAATTTAATAACGAAATAGGACCTCCACGACCACCTGGGAATCATATGAGCATAACTCTGGTTACTGTTTAGTAGTTCCACCTCTTCGGCTAGATAGTTATACTTGAAGCTTCGATTACGATTTTTTAGTAACACCTGGTTAGAAATCAGATGACAAAAAAGCGAACCCATGGACTACAGTGCATTGAGAAGAACCGCTTCCTGTCGTTGAATTTCAAGACCCTGGTACTTCAAGGCCAGGGTGACTGTGCTCCAAATCATATCATCTAGACGGTAAACCTTACTGAGGGATGTAAGCAGTTGTGTAACTAACACATGCGCCTTTTCCTTGGAGGAATGTTCGAAGTTCTTCCGGCATGATGGGAGTACCGATCTCCGAACAAATGCAAGAAGGCACACTAAAAGTAGTAAACAAATGAATGAGGTAGTTGATAATTGAGTGCAGAAATACTGGACCAAAGGAAGAAAAAAGTGGGAGGATCCGTTGACGGTTGGTAAAAGCGATTTATAAGCTGAGGAAGATGGCGGTCATCATCACCACCATTCATCATTGAAAAGCAAGGCAAGCCTCACTGACCGCTGCCTTTTCCCCAGGGTCACTCGTTTCTATAAAAAGACGGAATATCCAAAGAGAACAGGGAATGGACCTACAATGGCGGAAAAAGATAAGAATGCTACAGTAACCAACACATGGAACACAGTCTAACTGTACAAACGTACTTTTCAATCAGTCTGATTCGATAGAAAATGATAACATCGCCACCGTCCATGGCTCACTGTCATCCTTCAGTATCACTGGCCAGCTACTTGACGGGTCTCTCAGATCTTAACCACGAAGACGTGAGATATCTACTTTACCTAAGTTCGCTGCACATTATCTCACTCCGCGGTGCCACGTCATCTGTTAGTCTCCACATGGCCTCTCCCACTTCGTGGGAGGAACGCAAAATAGGCTACCATATGGTAGACAACTGTTCGCCATACGCAAGATGGGACACAATTAACTTAGTATACTAATTTTCATACGCTGATAGTGTCCTCAGAACCGGCACCTAACACTAGATTCATCGTCTTTACATTACTCATCCGGTCACTGCTTCCAATCCTAGCGATACTAGGTTGACATCCGTTATCGAAAACCCCCAAGTGACGAACATCATCGGCGTGTAAGCTCCATGTCTCGCAAAAATACAGCAGAACCGAGCGCACTGCAGCATAGTACACACGATATTTCAACTTCAATGAAAGACCAGGCTGGCGGTACAAGGACTTCAGTTAAGTGTAAGCCGCGCGAGCCATGGCTATACGCGTATTCATTTCTACTGTCATTCTACGCAGCCACCAAGGTAAGTGAAACGGTCCACAATCACTGGTTCCCCTCCAGTCATTATCAAGGTCAGCACTACTGTCGTCAAGTCATGTAACACCACTTTGCACTTCGAAGGCGCAAAGCACATGCCAAACCAAGCAACAGACCTCAAGAGTCTGTCTAGTGAACGTTGGGCATGGTCCACGGATTTGAACAGGCACACGACATCATCTGCGTAATATAGACCATACAGCTCTTCATTTCCCAGTTCGACCCCTACATCCTGAAGACTTTCTGAAGCATCTTCCAAATGGTGATGGCTCTTGAAATTGTATGCGCAGCCCCTTAAATGCTGAGTTGCTTTGATACAGAGCTGCCTTGGCACCAGGCACGTCTTTGGGTTGCATACAATAGCCACCATCTAGATGGTTATACATGAATAAGGTAGGCTCAAGCCTACCAAATTAGCGATGGCGAACAACCAGCGGCGGTGTCTGGGGCATGCGCTTATTTAAAATACATATATATATATATATATATATAGTATTTATATATATATATTCCTATATGTGGGTTGCTTTGATGAGTGGTCCATGTAGTGAATTTAGAAAATGCTTTCGCTTCCGCTTAAATTTGACAGTGAGATTCGTCTTTCACTTTCTAAATTGAAAACGGAAGGTTTCGAGCGCAAACAAAACAAAGCATGCGAGTGACTTCCGTGTGACATGGAGTTTGTTCATATTTAGGAGGCCGAAAGTGGTAGCCCAGGTACACCGTAGTAACCCATCATCCAAGTGGTTTTAGCGATTTACAATGTCAAACTGAAATGTATAGTGTTCTAGGCACCGTCATCGGATTTTCTTTTTTAGGTCTTATTCATCTGTTGGTGGTTGCCAACGCCTCAGCTATTTCGTACACCTTTTTTCTACACCAAAATGCCGCTCCCGGATTAGAGTCAGCGTTCGAGTAGAAAGCCACTGATCCTCCATTCTCGTTACGGATGGTTGCATCTTCGATGTCCGATGCACTGGTTTCGACAATTTAGGGCATACTGGGTTCAGTCGTTACAGCCTTTGCATTTTCTCACTCTTTCTTCAATGATTCAAACCAATGCACAACGCACGCTTGAAACGGGAGCATGCGGTTTGTGCTTAGCGTTTATTTTGTCCGAAAAGTGGATGATCCATTGGGAGTAGTGCGCGAACGTTTCGACTACCCGTCCTTTCGCGTTGGCGTCTTCGGGAGAGAGCAGCTTTTAGTGTTTCCGACTCTCACGAGACCTTTGGAGACTTCAATTCCTGAGGTCTGATTTGCTTTCATAGACACTGTGCTTTTGTCTTCGTTAGACGTTAAACCGTATTTCGTCGATGCTTCTAACATCGCTGTAAATTCTGTACCTCAGACCCGCAGCCGTGGATCAAGATGCTATCTACGAAGGCAAGTATACCTTTTCGATTATATCATCGTCGGAAGCATCATACGCTATTGCTAACACCGAAAGGTGTGCGGAAAAACTGGTAGGGATTGCCGCAAGATTCAAGCAATATACCTTTTTCCCACATTTTTGATAGGAATCTATTGGTGTGCGTCCTTTCCATCAAACGTACCGAATACCTCAAACAGGGGTTTCCTTATCGTTTGGTACCTTCTTGGAAAGGGGTACATAACCAGATAGGCATACCCAATGCTTGTTCATTGTTAGTAAGACCTGAACCATCCACTAAGAGATTTTAAAGCTCAATAGTACATGCACTTAATAATTTCTGGACCTCCACTCCAACGAATAATTTGTCTTGTACTGGGTTTCGCAGGGATTTTGTGGCTATAGGACGAAAACTATCACAAAGAGATCGCACCTTGAAGCGGTGTGATGATTCGCGTGTCTTCTTGACCCAGCTAGCTATGCGGAGTGGTTTATCCCAAGCTGAAGATCAAATAGTAACTAGAAGGTCGATGGGCAGAAGCCTAATAAAACAGTCTCCTGGTCTTCCAAGTTGTAGGTTGATTTCAGCCGGCAACTCAGTCCAGGAAATGAGTGAAAGGATAGTTGATCCAAGTAGATGGGCTTCCACTCAGCTATACCCGTTGCCTTGCGGATAGGTTTGCGTTAGAATTAATGGTTTTGTTTAGGAACCCTAATCGTTCTCCCTGATGGCTAGACTCCCTAGCAGTATTCGTCCGAAAACCTCAGTGAATAGTAAGAAAACAATGAATTCCATACTGCATCGGTCGTCGTACAGGATAATCAGGACCACGGCCACTTATTGCTTTGAGCAGCGCAGTTGGAGATAAGCATAAGCCTGCTCCGAGCTCCCGTGCTGGATTATTGCCCCCTACCTTGTATGCAGGAATTTTGAGTCAAATGCTACGGCTAAGGTTTTCAAAGAAAAAAACCCTTCTGCGATGCAGTGAACCGCGAAGTACCTATCGCCCAAATGCCTCTAAATCCTTTCTTCAAAGAACCTTTATAATGTCCTTTTTCCGATGTAGGGACCACGCAAGTTGCCATGAGAAGTTGTAGCTCATCGGATTTATCTTGTGGAAGAATTAAGGGAAGAGGAAGACAATTCGCAGGCATTACTTAAACCAGTGTTCACTCCGCTTGAATGTCTTCATTGTCCATACACTCAAACAGGGCAACAGGCTGTTCTAGCTAGAATTTGTGAAACTTTTGAAATAGATTTATGCTGTCTCCGGGAAGCGCATACAGGTTCCAATTCTGTGATAACTCTTCGTAGCCCACATACAACCTCATTCTTTCGTTTCACTCGTCGCGTGTCTGGTGATCCGGTTTCGTGTGTTTATACAGTTAGACTGTTCCGCGTGTTGGCTGCAGCAGCGCCTTGCCTTTTCTCGCATGTGCAGGTCCACCCCCTGTTCCCCTTGGATATTCTCTCTTTTTATATAAACGTGTAACTCCGGGGGAAGGCAGCGGCCAGTGAGGCTTGCCTTGCTGTTTCACGCTGAACGACGATGATAATGATGAGTTGGCCGCACATTGACGTACGTAGACCGACGATTGTAGCTAGGAGTTCTTGGGAGGTGTCCTGTAATCCCTCTCCTCCCAGAGGAAGTGAAGGCAGAGTCGAATATTCGAAGAGACTACGCTGTCACAACGAGACTGCACCTTGACGCGGTGTGACGGCTTGTGTGCCTTCATAACCCAACGAGCTATAATGGATGCCTATTCTCAAGCCGAAAATCCAGTCATGCCTGGAAAGTCAATGGGTAGAGGCCTGACGAAGTGGTCTCCTGGTCCTCCCAGTCGGGATTGATCTGAGTTAGAAGCTCATTCGGAAAAACGAGTGGAAGAATAATTGGTCCAATTAGGTGGGCTTCCACTCAGCTATTCCCGCTGCCTTGCGGTCAGGTACATGTCAGAACCAAAGGCTTTGGTTGAGAACCCTAATCGTTCTGCTTAGCGACTGGATTCCCTAGCAGTACCCGTCCATCAATCTCCATGAATTACGTCTAAGAATTGTTCCATACTGCATTGGTCGTCACACAGCATAGTCTGGATCGCGCTGCCCATCGCATTGAGCGAAGTGGGTAGTGATAAGTCTGCTACTGCTCACAGTACCCTTTTTTATTCAACCTGTCTCTTGTCTCCAACCCAATGTTTTGCTCTCTCTGCCTACCCATAATGTTCCCACTGATAGCACGCTCGATACTCGCAACGGTTTATTGTCAAGTAGTGTAGTAGGTGGTTTTCAGTCTGTTAGCTCACATTTTCTCAAACCTCGTCAGCCTCTGAATCTCAGTTCCTTCAATGTGCTCACTTTAATGCAGGTTGGCCAACAGGCGTATTTGGCTCTGACAGTGGGCTCACTTTCGATTGATGTCTGCTGCGTGTGTGAAACACGAATTCAGGAGTCGAGTAGAGTAATTCAACTAACTGCACCAAATGTCGGGTCAAGGTATTTCTTGCACACTTCAGGAGACGAAGCAGCTTAAGCTGTGGGACAACGTGAGGTAGGAATAGTCTTGAGTGAGAAGGCTGAAGCAGCCCTTTTAGAGTGGATATCGGTTACCAGTCGCTTGTGCGTGAGACTGCAAGGATCAATCGGAGTCCGGGAAAATATGTTAAGCGCAGTTTATCTGTCACCTCGGCATACGCTCCAACAGACCACAGCACTGACATGGAGGAAGACGAGTTTTATGATGACCTCGTCACCTTGTTCAGAAGAGCAAACGTTCTGGCATTGTAGTGGTAGCAGGCGATTCTAATGCACCAGTTGGAAAACTTAGTGCAGCGGAAGCCTGTTTAGGCAGACGGTGCGCCTTGCCAGTTCAACGAACAGAAAACGGGGAAAGAATTCTCCAATTCTGTGCAGACAATTATTGATTCCTATCTAATACGAATTTACGGTACACCTACGAACACAAACTATCCGAATAACTAAGAACTCCCAAGAACAGCAATGTAGACGAGCAGTGGGATCAAATCAAGCAGGCAATGCACTTGGCAGCAGATGTCGCCTGTAGTTCTAGGTCTAGTGTTCATAAAAGACGCTGGATCTCGCAAGGGTCACTGGGTCTAATGGAGCAAAAACACCAGCTCCCTGAACGCAAGGAAGTGAATAAGATGCATTAACAGCTGCAGTGTCAAGTGATCATGAGTCTTAAGAATGACTGTGAAAGCTGGTGGGTTAAGGTAGCTGGCGGTGGCCAAGCGGATAAGGTCGTGGCGTTTGGACGTGAAGGTCACAGGTTCAAATCCTCCCACCGCCTGTCAACTTCCTCGCTTGTCAGCCTTCTGTTGGCCCTGGTCGCCTTTCTAAGAAATGATGTGCGCCGTCATTTCATTGGTAAAGGAAGTGAATGAGGAATTAAAAGATAAAAGAGTTGAAGGTAGCAACCGCTTCAGGTGACACTCAAAGACCATTTAAGCTTATACTTGACACCCGTGGGCGGGGATTTTCGGTTAGTGAAGGTCTGTGCAATAGAAATGGAGAACGCATCCATGATAGACAACAAAGACTGGACCGTTGGGCTGAATAATTTAAGGATCAGCTTAGCTGGACGCATGCTAACGCATTCAGACCGACGGCTGGAAGTTCTTGAGAAGTGTCTCCCAATCCCTCCTCCCCCGCAAAAGTCGAATATTAGATTTCTGAGGAGAAGAGCGGCCAGTCCAGACGAACTTTCCCCAGTTTTTTCAGACTTTGTGGAGAGGCTCTGGTGAAATCACTTGCCTCATTGATTCGTAATATTTCGATCGAGAACGTATTTCGATATCGTGGGGTGAGTCATTGACTGCACCCATGTTCAAGAAGGGTACATGGAGTGACTGTAGCAATCATCGTGGCATTAGTTTAACTCCGATGGTTACTAAAATATTGGCTTGTATAATGCTGCGCTGCTGGACATCGTTTTGCAAGGGCAACAGCGTCCGCCAAGAGTGTCCCATCTGTCAATTCCTGTTCAAATTTTTCATCGACGAGGTAATGGAAGATGCTTCAGAAAGTCTTCAGGATGTAGGGGTCGAACTGGGAAATGAAGAGCTGTATGGTCTATATTACGCAGATGATGTCGTGTGCCTGTTCAAATCCGTGGACCATGCCCAACGTTCACTAGACAGACTCTTGAGGTCTGTTGCTTGGTTTGGCATGTGCTTTGCGCCTTCGAAGTGCAAAGTGGTGTTACATGACTTGACGACAGTAGTGCTGACCTTGATAATGACTGGAGGGGAACCAGTGATTGTGGACCGTTTCACTTACCTTGGTGGCTGCGTAGAATGACAGTAGAAATGAATACGCGTATAGCCATGGCTCGCGCGGCTTACACTTAACTGAAGTCCTTGTACCGCCAGCCTGGTCTTTCATTGAAGTTGAAATATCGTGTGTACTATGCTGCAGTGCGCTCGGTTCTGCTGTATTTTTGCGAGACATGGAGCTTACACGCCGATGATGTTCGTCACTTGGGGGTTTTCGATAACGGATGTCAACCTAGTATCGCTAGGATTGGAAGCAGTGACCGGATGAGTAATGTAAAGACGATGAATCTAGTGTTAGGTGCCGGTTCTGAGGACACTATCAGCGTATGAAAATTAGTATACTAAGTTAATTGTGTCCCATCTTGCGTATGGCGAACAGTTGTCTACCATATGGTAGCCTATTTTGCGTTCCTCCCACGAAGTGGGAGAGGCCATGTGGAGACTAACAGATGACGTGGCACCGCGGAGTGAGATAATGTGCAGCGAACTTAGGTAAAGTAGATATCTCACGTCTTCGTGGTTAAGATCTGAGAGACCCGTCAAGTAGCTGGCCAGTGATACTGAAGGATGACAGTGAGCCATGGACGGTGGCGATGTTATCATTTTCTATCGAATCAGACTGATTGAAAAGTACGTTTGTACAGTTAGACTGTGTTCCATGTGTTGGTTACTGTAGCATTCTTATCTTTTTCCGCCATTGTAGGTCCATTCCCTGTTCTCTTTGGATATTCCGTCTTTTTATAGAAACGAGTGACCCTGGGGAAAAGGCAGCGGTCAGTGAGGCTTGCCTTGCTTTTCAATGATGAATGGTGGTGATGATGACCGCCATCTTCCTCAGCTTATAAATCGCTTTTACCAACCGTCAACGGATCCTCCCACTTTTTTCTTCCTTTGGTCCAGTATTTCTGCACTCAATTATCAACTACCTCATTCATTTGTTTACTACTTTTAGTGTGCCTTCTTGCATTTGTTCGGAGATCGGTACTCCCATCATGCCGGAAGAACTTCGAACATTCCTCCAAGGAAAAGGCGCATGTGTTAGTTACACAACTGCTTACATCCCTCAGTAAGGTTTACCGTCTAGATGATATGATTTGGAGCACAGTCACCCTGGCCTTGAAGTACCAGGGTCTTGAAATTCAACGACAGGAAGCGGTTCTTCTCAATGCACTGTAGTCCATGGGTTCGCTTTTTTGTCATCTGATTTCTAACCAGGTGTTACTAAAAAATCGTAATCGAAGCTTCAAGTATAACTATCTAGCCGAAGAGGTGGAACTACTAAACAGTAACCAGAGTTATGCTCATATGATTCCCAGGTGGTCGTGGAGGTCCTATTTCGTTATTAAATTATTTCCTGTAGCAGCAACAACGCGTCAGTCCGCATTTTGTGCGCAATCGCGAAGCATAATGTTACTCTGCAGAACTCAAGATCTGCATCTCCAATGACAAAAATCTCATGAAACCAAGGGAACACCGAAAAACCGTTTCCCTTTGTATTCGTTATTCATTCCCTGTTTGCAACCCAATCCGTAACAAATTGTGTTCTTGTGAACGTTGGCACGCACTAAACATTCACGTCCGATAATCATCTTCACGTTTTTAATGCGGCTATTACTACCGTGTTTGCCGAATTATACACAACCACGGCGACTTATCCATGGATTCCTTGCAAGTAGAGAAGAATAGCATTAACTAAAAATCATGTGCGAGAGTCATCGTCCGTCCTACCAAGGTTTACTAGCTTGATAAACATTAGAACTTTGTTTCAGTTGTATGCACATTTGGTTAGTAGATTAAAGCCTATTCAGTGGCTATTGCTTCTGTTTTACTACGGTGCATTTTGTTGGTTCATGGTACAACGTTATACTCAAAGAAGTTACCTGCTAGTGGAAGCATCAGGCACAAGGTAAATGTACTGTATACATCTAAGCAGAACCATTATATTCACTGTGGCGGCAATGAGTCATTAATGACTACTACTTAAACAGTCGAGTCACTCCGGTGTTCTGCTAGTGAAAACATGAAAATTTTAAGATTTTATCTGTCAGTCACTAAATAAACCTCGAAAATGTTTACATTTGTGAATGAAACGAAGAATACAACATGTAATTTTACGCAGAAATACGTATCTCCTAAACACGGCGCTCTCAGTAGGGAAGAGAATGAGCCGAAGTTTCGGTCACCATGTCACCTTTCTTAATAGTTTTAAACCAAATGGGAAACGTTGCAAGCTAGCAAACGTATATCCATGCGCGTGGATATATATACTTCTGTTATAGAACTCCATTCAAAGAACTACGCATAGGCTTCTATTTCACCTGGGACGTGAAGAGATATTTTCAACTTAATGGTGATAATACGCATTTATAAGTAAACTTATAAACTCATCGACATCTCAAATGCATAGCAGGCAAACAATTTTAGAGGGACACTCCTAAGGCGGCCACCTTCTAAATCATGCCAGCATACGTAGCCTCATCCAGAAACCTTGATTTATAATCGTTTCTATCCGCAGGAGTGGCGGCTTTGTATTGCGTTAGCTTCTATCCAAAGAAATGTACGAATGTGATTGCATAAGCCTGCGTTGGCAAAATGCATACGTCTTACACAAAGCCTTACTGTTCAGATCCTTTTAATCAATAGTTTATAGAGGGCGATCTTATCAAAGTGATCACAATGCGTTACTTATGGCCTGGAGTGATACGGCATCTTTACATGATTAAAACCAGCTGCGCTTGCTAGAAAGGGATGTGAGTTGATGACACTATAACGTCACCAAAATTGATAAAGTGGTTTGAGCAAAAAAAAAAACCAAGATTCGTAGATTTTATTGCAACGACGGTACAGAAACTCCGATCGCATCTTGATCTCCGCATACATGGCTAGGAGAAAACTGCTTAAACGTGGGCTATTGGGCGCAAATCGAAATGTGACAGCGAAACTCCAAAGATGTGCCTTAAGGAGACCACAAAGCCGTCGCAACGGTGAAAGGTTATTCTTAATCAAAAGTAAATTTAGCCTGATATCACTGAAGATCAAGGCTGTAGAGTCCAATACAACATTATTTACTTTAAAAAAGGTGGAAATTGTCCCTTGCACGTTGTCGTGCATTCGCTATTTTTGAACAGCACCAATGAAGCATCACCTAGACATAGGAATCGCCACTAGCGCTTTTTTTTCATTCAGATCCCGTTCAGCGTTCGGAGACAGTAAGTCGCTCATGATTTCAAAGCTGTAAAACTTAATTGAGGTCAACGGATAGGATTCCGAGGCCCAAAAACTGGAGGGGCCGTAAATGCACCCTCAGTTCAGTTCAGTTCTAGAGGTCTTCTTGATGTGTAGAACGGACCGAAGGCAGAGATTAATATATACCTAGCATTGTATTTTCTGTTGTTCTCAGGTGTCTTGCAAGTTCTAGTGGAAGGAAATAAAAAGTATTTACTTCACACTCGCAAAGAGGGAAAGTTGCCAGCTGGGCATTCCGCTGTATAAAAGGCGTCACCGTAGTATCGACTCCGTAAGCAGATATATAATGAGAGAAAGAAAAACATCTGAGTAATGCTTATACCAATGTATTGCTCTATTCTATGATTTAATTCAACCCCCTACTTCTTCGTCATTTTCTCATTTTTCGGAGGACGCAATGGCCTGTCTGTAGCGAAACATTGGTTTGTTACTTCAGATCGCTTGTTTAAGCATACATTGATGGCCCAGCGCAGTCGCCTTTTGCACGTTGCTCAAGCACGCCCTGTAGAACCGTCTGTCCTATTGCGGATCTCGTATCACGTTTGCTTGTCCTCAATCTCTGTGACCACTTGCGCGTCGCTCTTGCTCGGCTCGGTACGAGTGTAGTACTGGCAAACCTGACACTCAACCAGTTCAACCAGAAGGCAGTCGGAAGTGCAAGAAGTCTAAGTATAGTTTGAACGGGAGCGTGCGAGTGGGACGTGCGTGAGCAAGGCGCGAATGGCGACGGCGCTTGGCGGTCAACGTTCGGAGAAACAAATCCATGCTCCGCTACATCCCCGCTCGCATGCTCGTGTTAAAATATACTTCACCTCCCACCGCTTTCGGGTATCTTTTCCTTGTACCGATCGAGTGTTTGGATTATCAGCACCGCCATCGTTCAAGGTCTAGTTGGAGTGACACACAAGTGACCACAAAGGTTAACGGTAAGTAAAAGTAATACGAGATCCACATTAAGATGACCAGCTTTGCGTATCCAGCCTCAATTTCAAGTTATTTCATTCCGCACCTCTGCAACCTCCTTGGTTACATTATTCCGCGAAGATGCCATTTGTTATGTGAAGTTTTTCGAAAATTCGCTCTAGGATGATAATGAAACACTCTGTGTAATTACTTTCTGTGAGTGTCCAGTGTTGAAAGCACGGCATACTTTTCTTTCAGGCCTCAGTATAAAAGATCAAACAAGAGTAATAGCTCGCCCTTTATTCTGCGAACTTCCAGTGCGTACACAGCAAAATCGATCAGAAATTGAGGATGCGAAATATCGAGGAGGCTGCTAACGTGTTTCGCGGCGTTCCTCAATGCTCGCTCAAGCAAATCGCCATATTTGGCCAGCAACGAATGTACGATTTAGCCGTTTTGTTCGATTTAATGGCAAACACGCGTGCTGTGAAGAACCTGGAAATCTACAAGTATGGATGGGAAGCTACCTCTTGCCAAGTTAAGTACGGGCTGGTTGTTAGTGGTTGAAAAATTGCATCGCTATATGGACTCGGGAACCCAAGATTTTCTGCTGCTCAACTCTGCGGGCCTGGGTATTTCCCATGGTTCAAAGCTGCTGGGCCAGCGCATTGCCAAGCGACCTACCTATACACTTGTCGGCCTTGAGCAACGGGTTGGAGTCGGTTGACCGTCCCTTGGCGTGATACACTCCCGATTGTCCTATTGCGGGCTAGGTATCGCAGGTGATGACAACACCGGTCTATACCCTGTGATGTTACAAGAATGGTCGTCCATGTTAGCGAGCAGAAGGGCTGATCCTTTAGGCACTCTTTTAAGGATTGGGGATGAATTTGGGGAAAGAGCAGCCCCACTTTGCTAGTTAATAGCCGACCTGAAATGCCATAAATTTCCGCCTTATACCGTGGCAGAATACGTGAAATCCATACAAAGAAATTTTTGCAAAGTCAATGAAGAGTGAATGTGAGGGCATACGCTCACTAAAAGGTTGCTCCGATCTGTCCATTGGACACACCATGTTTTGACACAGGGCGTGCAATGCAACAAGCCACTTTGGTAGGAATAGCAGTTTTCATCGCAAGGATATAACAAAATGGGATGTAACAAAATGCGCTCAGTGACTTTGCCGGTGGTATTGCTCAGACCAGTTGGCCTGCATCTGGGTGGTTGGCTTTCGGTCCCCGTTGAAAAATTTTGCCAACAACTGCCTTCCTCCAGGTTACCAGGGGAACGCCCGATTGTAAGCAGTTCTGAAAAGGAGTTTGTGTTTCTGTAAAAGTGGGATATCTTGGGCCCCCCAGAAAGTCCCCGGAATCAGAATCGCGTCCTAGCATCACTTTGCCGGCTCAGAAGAAGACCAGCTATGCAGTTGGTTTCAGGACCTGAATCCGGCACCCAAAGTCCCATGGAGGTCAAGACGACTGGGAGGATCATGGGCAGTGACTCGTGTGAGAATGATGGGACGGCATCAACTTTAAAATCGTGTCACCGGCGCCGTGTCGCTCTGTTTACTTATCCTCGGCTTAGTACTCTCCCACCGACTGGCTTATTTTTCTTTATTACTTATTTTTCTCTGACCTTCAACCTTTGGATTCACCACCTATTATCGATTTTCGTGAATTTCACGGTAGCTCCCGATGCCCAGATGAGACTTGTCACAAGCTGGTGGCATTCACTATGTTATCTGAGGCATAAGTTTTAAATAACAATAATCTGCTGATTTACAGGAAGCACGCGCTACGGAAAGATCAAAATGTGAAAGCAAAGCAAACGTGAACCATAGGATCGGAATTTACCAGGGCTACCCACGTGTCAAACAGCAATGAATGTGAAACGGAAGCATGACTGCACTCGACGTAGGAAAGGGCAAAGCCCACTGGCTACACGAAAACTCAGGGAGCGTTACATCACATCAAGAAGGCAGTAAATGCTACAGCAATCTGGCTATGCACAGCAGTGCTTGGCGGCTTGGAGCAGAATGTATGAGTCACAACGCCCTGTGGCGTAAGGCGACAAGGAAGCAGTTGGACTGACAGGCGACAGTAACCTAAATGAGGAATGGTTGGAAGTCGCAGTGAAAATTCCACAAATAAACTGAATGATAGATTCGAACCAACAACATTCACGAGGAAAACCAAGATGTTATGACTGGGGCAAGTCACAATCGGATGAAACAAAGCGACACCTATTACTGATCAAACGAATTTTACGACGATAAATTTGCAGGGGCTGATAAGTCATGATCGAGACACGTAGGAAGATTGAATAACTGAAAATAAACACTGACTAGGTGGGGAGGAAATACATTTGGATTGTGTAAACATAAATGGTGAAGAAATATGTGACGGACATGTAAATGATGCGGGATTATTATAGTCGTGGATGCTTAGATCGGCAACTGTGGCCTATGACAGGGTGTCGGCGAAATTTTGGGGAATCGTCTGTCTAATGGGTAAACGAACAGATGCAGTCCCGTGATTTTTAAGTATCCTTTTTTGTCAGCCATTTTACTTGAGTATCCTGGGCAGACATTCGAGATTGACAGTCGCTGACCAATAAATAAATGAAATATCTCTATCTTCGATGCAACGTATCCTCAGCAATTTCCCGCTCGCAAAATTGTCACTGCTGCGGATCTGTCGCTTCTGCTTTGCTCCCCACCCCCATGCTATCTGACCCTGTCACTTACTTTGACACCTTGGCCGCAACAACTCCCGAGCTGTTAGCTTTCTTTTCTACTTTGGACTCCTTAACCGCAGCGTGATTACCAGTAATTAAACCCCTGAAACCATCTCTTGCGATTGCGGCTAAGTACCTTTGATTATGCCACTTTTTGGAAGCACTTTTATTGAATGTTAACATATCACTGCTCGTAATATACCTGCTCATAGCTAATTAGCTTATATTTTGAATGTCGAACACACCCTCAGCCATGTTATTCCCCATGATGCATTGCTCGGACTGTCCGCTTGTAGCTAGGAATAAGCGTACCATGAGGGAATTTTCAGAGATCAGCGGTGTCACAAGCGCAGACATTATGGTGACCACGGACATATGCTCAACATCCCGCACATGTTGCTTCATTCCCAAGCCCCTCACTGATCATAAAACCGAACTTTCAATAATTTATCTGGTGTTGAATTATATATCACAAGATACATAGCACTCAGGCCATCACAGTTTTCTCACATCACTCAGTTTTGCCAAGACAATGCCTTTAATCCCTATCATAAAATACTCATTCTTCACCCCATTTTGCATTCTTGCAAAAGTCCTGAACCTTCTCCTGCAGCAATTTGCCTTAGAAAGCGCAATCTGTTTCCTTTATTGTATCTGACCCCACGTTTTGTTTGTGTCCATCCATTATCCTTTCAAAAAATCTCGATGACCATTGGCATTCTTCTCCACGCTCGTCTTCCACCGCTGGCATATTGTTTCAGGAAAATCCTTTTATTCGTAGTTTGTTTTCGTTCCACCTGCGGTATACTGCAAATCGTATGAGTTGACGTCGTGGCTTTTTAGTCCAATTAGTTGTCGTAACAGCATTTAAAAAAGTCAAGTCTTGTTCTTAGTGTACAAAATTGGCTCGATCTTTTCTGAATATCAATTTTTGACTTGCGCTATGCCTAACAATACTGCGAGTATATTGCCTTGACATAAATTTTCAGATTTCCAGCTCTGACATAAACCAAATTCCAAAACCGCAACACTACAGAAGGCAAATGTTATCAAATGTAGTTGTTTGCAGTCCTATCACCAGTCGTACGGTGGTTCACGCAAGAAAACAAGACAACTCGCACATGAAAACGAACGATAATGATGAGTAACACCCAGATGTGATCAAACCATGTTCTTTAGCACTCGTAGACCTATGCCAGACGACGGACAAGAAAACCACTGGCTTTTAGCGGATGATACAAAGCTACAGAAGAAATTTCAGTCACTGGAAGAGAGTTCTGCGTCCATCACCAGTGAGCAATGTAAAGGAACATCCAAACTCCTTCAATTCTCGAAGCCTAATGTCCAAAAGTCGCTTTCCGGGATCAATCAACGCCGAAGTTCGAAAATAATTAGTAGCAGATAAAAACGCAGTCGTGGTCACTTTTTCCAGAAAAAAGTGAAGTAACGCACTCCTAAAAATAAAATCAACAATAATAATGGGTATATTTCTCGACATCCTAGATGCATGCACAAGGCAAGATCAAAATTACACAAAGATGGCACAGTGAAATGATAAAACAAAAATTTAGTCGTAAAGATGCAGTGTCTGTGTTTTCACGAACATAAACTGCAGCAAGATAGACCAAACACGGATATTCGGGTTTTAAATCAGAGCTAAATAATCCATCACCGAAACTTTCTGAGGCTGACTATGAGTCGCGCAATGCGAGTCAATCCATGTTTAAACGCATCAAACGTGCTTTTTGCGAGCGCATAATTTGGCTGGGCAGAAATGGTGGGGGTATTTACGAAACTTTCACCCCCGCGAAATGGCCGATTTCGCGGGCATTCAAACCGTTGGACGTAACTCATCCACCCACGAAAACTGATAACTAAAGCTGTCCACCTCGCGATAACTGGTAACGGTTATTGTTAAATGTCAGCTGTTATAATTTTTCAACGTGGTGAAAAAGTGATGAATCAAAAGAAGCGAAGCTAGGAGGATTATATTGAAGTTATTTTGTACAGAAAAATAAAAAATGTCCATTTATCATGCCAAACCCTTGAAAAGTGTTGGCTGTGATAGTGAAAATGACCCTTTTGTATTGCGTATTTTCGTTGATGGCTGGGAAATTAAAAATGTATATAAATACCTGTCTACCCGAAGATAGCGAGGAATGCTACCTAAATATAGTTTACATATATGTGTATATGTATAAATATGTATATATACATGTGAACATACGTATGCACCGGGGTGATGTAATATTTATATACATTTTTGCTGCGTCATCGTCACATGAGTTGAGTTTGTCAATTTTATGCGTTTATGTATGACTCAAATCGCTATAAAGTGGCCAAAATGTGTATATGTACATGTTCATATATGTATCCATATATATGTACATATAGAAACGAAAACATAAATAAATAGATGTGCACCTATAGGTATATAATGTGGACATTTACATGGCGGAAATTAATAAATCCATATATGTGTTTATAGTAGACACATGCGTATATGTAAATATATATATGCATATATACATGTATATTCATAAATCTATATATGTGCAACTATTTGTTTCCACTGGACATGTACGTTGTTGCACCGACATGCACAAGAAACCTACTAAATAAATGTCCTTAAACAATTGCGGCCCCATGTGGGTAGACTACATATGCATATCTCGGTATAACAATTGACTTCAACGCAAGCTATGATTTCCTCATCTGAAAATATATACATTTATCCGTTAACCACTTAGTCGTACGATATATGCATATATTGCAATTTGCCCCGTCAGGTAGTCATACTAACGTTAAATGCCCAACGGCAAAACGTACGACCCCTCTTTCAACCCCGTGTCATGTCTATCGCCTTCCGTCTTTGGTCAGGTATATATGGCGAACGACACCTATAAGCATCTCTAGACACGCAAACCTGTCTGCCTCAGCAAACACTTCTGACACTTGCATGCGCACTGTGGACTAGTTTCACTACTCCTAAACGAATGAGAACGGAAACCCAAACCTTTGTTGCGCACGTGAAAGAAGACTCACGTACCAACAACCTAATACACACAATGAAGTCATAACAGAAATGACCGATTTTGGAAATCGGTGACAGTAATCAAATAGTGGTGGCCCCATGGGGGCCGTGAGGGCTTTCTAGTCAATCCCGTCCCCCCCGGGGTCCTTGTTCCTTGCACACCCGTCGTCTTCCGTTGGCCTCCTGAGTCCTTTTCATTCGTCCGTCGTCGTCTTGGGCTGTTCAGGTTAACCTGCAATGGAAATGGTGAATATTATTATTAATAACGCTTACCTTATGCTGCTAGACAATGGACACAGATGTACACTTTTTGGCCCAGGTAGTTGGCGCATTGCGAGTGAATCCAACGTTGACATAAGTCGCATTGCACCCACTCCGTTGTTTCTTCCAGATCCGCCACGGGATGCTCCAGTTTGCAGACGGCGCATAGGTCCTGTGTGACTGGTGAAGGTGGCGACTGCGAATGCCTGTGTTTCTTCAGCTTCTGTGGTCTGTAGCCAGCAGAAGTCATAACGGCGTGCTTCCTAAAGTTAACCAACTGTAAGAGAACACCAACGATTTGTATATCAACGTCGTCAGTGTCCGACAAAATATTACACATGCTTCCGGGTATGCCGCTAAATGCCTGACACTATCAGGCACGAAAAACGCAAACCTAACTACATTCTCCCGTTTCAGTAACCCAAGACTGCCTTGTCCGCGCAATAAGCCTTTTACGCTAACGACGTCGTTCCGGTCACCCATTATCCGGAATTTACGCCTAAGACAATCAATATCCCGAACTGTAACTAGGTGGTTGAACATACCCCGTGCATATCGAAAAACCTCTTTAGAATTTCCAAAAACTTCCATTATGCTAATTACGCGCGCCTCCTGCTCTGCGGTTAACTTACGATTGCGTGCGTAATAATGGTCATGAGACCGATGGAAGAAATGATTGTGTTGGAGACAACTTCCAACCACCTGTTATTGCCTGCTAACTGCACGCAACATGACGAACGCCGGGCAGTCAATATTTGGAAACCTGCAACTAAATATTACTTGAAAAGATAACACACTTACCGACGACCGCTTTGATTTCTGCGACGCTTGTGGACGCAGCAAAACTTGATTCTATCGTAAGGAAAAGCAGAGGGAAGAGAGCGCGGATACTCCAGGAGCCAATTTACGGAGTTCAAACTGTGACATTCATAAAACGACTATCCGCAACCTGGAGATTAATTGTTGCCAGCGGTAAATTGCTCCAGCTGGTGTTTCAAAATCATGGTCGACCATAAAGTGAAAAATATCGTTTAGAGTGGATTTCGATTCGCAGCAAAATTGATTTGAAGTCAAGGGCATTGAAGCGTCTAAATCTAAGTACCATAATTTGATAATAATAATAATAATAATAATGGTATATTTCTTGACATCCCAGAGGCATGCACAAGGCAAGATCAAAATTACACAAAGATGGCACAGTGAAATGATAAAACAAAAATTTAGTCATAAAGATGCAGTGTCTGTGTTATCATGAACATAACCTGCACTAAGATAGGCTAAACGCTTATTTTCGGGCTTTAAATCAGGGCTAGATAATCCATCACCGAAACTTTCTGAGGCTGACTATGAGTCGCGCAACGCGAGTCAATCCATGTTTGAACGCATCAAACGTGCGTTTTGCGAGCGCATAATTTGGCTGGGCAGAAATAGTGGGCGTTGCCACAAAGCCGGTTTCCCCAAAAATCAGGACGGTAATATGGTGAAGACGAAGATCAATATGGATGTGATAACGGGGTGAAGAAGAGTCAAAATCGTACCGGAAATTATATGAGGTGGATGGAGAATGGTGATTAACAACACTCAATAGTCAAAATAATGCTTAAGATGAAACAGCGGGAAACCTTCAAGGTTGCGTCAAACAATGTACGGGAGGAAAATATGTGAAGAGCTGTGGACAGAAGGACAATGGAACTTACAAAAGTGGTCACTGGACTTATGCGGCTGGGAGCGGGCTGTGATGTGTGCTGGGAAGAAAACCAGTACGTGTAACATTTACAATCAATCCTCAAATACACTTGCAATGCATGACCTGTGTGTTGTCCTTGTTTAAAATCGCAGATTATGGTGTTGTGTGGCGGTAGGGGGCTGGAGGTTCGGGATTGCGCGGCATTTCATTAGCACTAGAAACGGTTTGGCCAATCTTCATGGTTCATCTGATAATAGGCACCCGGGGAGTCATTAGCGTTGACCTGTTTGTCCTAGGGTTACGCGGCCAGGTACTGGGGCGTCAGGTCGAGACAGCGGGGGATGTGCAACCAACGCAAAGGATGGAGTGGAGCTCTCGACGAGAGTTTGCGTTGTATCTGTGGTCATTGGCGAGCCTGGAGAAGAGCTGGAGAGAGAGGGCAGTCTGGAATTTCTTCCAGCTGGTGTTAAGGTGAGTAAACAAAATAATGGAAACAGCGATAACAGTCAGTTTCTTTCGAAGATTACAGGGTTCAGACGACTGTCTTGAGATGCGCAAGAGGGAGTGTTTCGGTGACGGGACGTGTGCAACGAACGCCGCCTGATTTCTCCTTATAGGGTATATGGCACAGTCAGTCCTAGGCTGCATGGTCTGTGTTTGTAACGCGTTCCTTTTTCATCTGACATCTTCGCAGATGCAGACTACAGTTTTCTGATAGGACGGCTAGCGCAGGGGTTAGGAAATGAAGTTACCGTTTGTTCTGTTTGCGGAACCCCTCCAGTCTACGGGCCTGGTGTACAAGTCACAGGGCATCAGTTATAACCAATCATGTGATCTACCGCCGATGTTTACTGCTTCCAATTGCCAGGAAAGTGCACAACTGAATGGGTCGCGAATGGCAGCAAGGGCTAAATGCTAGAACAGGATTTACCATGAGAAGTCATACAGAGGAAAGAAGGAAGAAGCATAAAAATACCGGGACCAGTAATTTGTGTTTGAACAGGATGATAGCAACTTGCACGACAGAGCAGTTTCAGTAAGCGTGTGTGAATATTTGAGAAAGAAGAACGGCGGCAGTTGTTATAGACGTCAGCGTACGTACCAGGTGCGCGGTTAGGAGGGGCATGTTGAAAATAGAGGGTGGGTGGCAAAGCATAAGTGGGTAGTCCGATGCGCTACTTCCACATACCGTCCAACTAAGTAGCGAGACGCTTGTCTACCGTTGCATGGCTCATCTGCAGTGCAATTACATTGGATGAGTCCACGGCTAAACAGTTTTTCAACAAATGTCAGATTGGTACCAAAAATTCGCTTTTTAAAAAGATTAAAATATTTACCGACAAATTCCTTTGCAAAGAGAGGTTTCTCTAGGATCGAAAATATATCCTGTATTGCCCGTATGTCCACAGTCCCCAAACCCACCCACTCTCACTACTTTCGGTCCCACAAGGTGCTTTAATTCATCTGCGTCTGAGAAAATCCATGTAGCAAGGTGTCCACCGTTAAAGTCCAGTGGCGTCTGGGCAAATGATGGACACAAAAATAGACATTTGATATCCTTGAAAATAGCGTTGACTCTTAAAATTAGTTCCTGTCAACTTATTTGCAATCTCACTAGAAGATTGCTGCCATATGGTATGATTTCATTCTTATCATTTAGAAATGGCCGACCGACAATATCCCCAACAGAGGCACTGCTGTAATTAGTTACAGTTGTTTTTGGAAAGGCAGGGCAAATAAGCGTTGGGGAGGCTGTCCCATATACATAAGAGACACCCTTTCAGACTCATGGTACAATCATCCTACCTTTAATAGCCTGAAAGATTCTACCTGGCTGACTGTGGCTATCGGGCTTCAGGACTTACTGATCAGTTGCATCTACCGTCCCCCTAGTACGCATCAGGCAGAGTTCTTATCACTAACTGACGCGCTTAACGCGGCCGCTAACCTTCCAGGCCCCATGCTAGTAGCTTCATGGAGCCATCTACCCTCTATAATTCGTGGCCAGAATTGGGACAGTTTCTTTCTATCGGTGGTTCACCATCTAGCCACCAACGAATTTTACGCAACTCTTGGTGTCGGCTTTCATCTGATAGCGCCAACCCAGTTTGGATCAATCCCCAAAAGATTGCGCACCCTGGACCGCCTCGAAAAAGTATTCCTTAATCCAAACAAGATGCAAAAGAGCAAAATATTTGCTGATATTGCACGTGGACCGTCTTTCCAAGGAGATTGAGACAGTTGTCGATTCTCCCCAAAAGAAGAAGGAACTTCAAGCGCTATACTCTGCCAACAAGGCTGCAGCACTGGCTAAGCAACTGAGAACTAACAATTTCTTAACTAGTACGCACATCACGTCTGTCATATTCGGGGGCGCGTGCGCAAATGAATCTCTAATGATTTCAGATGTGTTCAATGATTGCTTCGCCGCATCTATGACAAGTGACGACACCATTATACCGGACATTCCGCCAGTCTCCTCTGCTTCCCCTCCAAGATTCTCCTTTCATCCAAAAGATACTAAACAACTATTGATAAAAGTAAGACCATCTTTCCACGTCGGACCGGACGACCTTCCCCGAGCCCTCTTCAAATTTGGAGGTGCAGACATCCCCATGCTTTTATCCAAACTATTTAATCTTTCCTTAAACTGTGGCACTTTCCCCCACCAATGGAAAACTTGTGTCATTGTCCCAATTCACAAAAACGGTTCAAATTAGCAGCCATGTTATTGCAGACCCATCAATCACACCCCAGTTTTCTCTCGCATTATGGAAAGATAAATAAAAAGTAAGTTAACAACTTATTTACTAGATCATGACCTCATCAACGCCGGCCAACATGGTTTCCTTCAGAGTAAATCCTATTTTACCTGCATGAATGATTTCCTAAACATAGTGAAGAAGGCTGCCAACGACGGAAAGTCAAGAATTCTGATTTTTCAAGTATGACGAAGGCTTTTGATCATGTATCTCATCGCAAGCTTCTCATGAAAGACAAGAGCTGCGACATAACAACACCCTGCTGGCTTGATTCTCCTCATATTTGGCCTTTAGAATGCAGATGGCGAATGTAAATGGAACCCTATCCAAGCCCCGTCCGATTACTAGTGGGGTAATCCAAGTGCACTGTTTCTGCTGTAGATAAACGACATTTTCACATCGTTAGGTATTTCGTTTCTGTTTGCAGACGGTATAAAAATTGTATACACTTTTCCCCCTTGTGACCTCAACACCATCATGGATAGTGTAAAAGGTTATCTGCTATCGCCTGGTTCTTGGTGCACAGCTTGGTCGATGAAATTTTCGGCCCGCAATATCAGCATATTCGCATACAAATGCCACATTCCTGCATAAATCTTTGAAGTTAACCAAGAAGCCATTCCTTCCCCTCACACTCTCACAGGCCTGGGTTTGCATTACTCCAGCACATTCGACTTCTCAGAACACCCGGAACAACGTTGCAAAAGCTGGGAGACTAACTGGGTTGGTGCACAAAAATTTTAGAACCCAGGAAAGCAACTTGATAATATATAAGACGCACGTAAGACCTATCCTGGACTACTGTTCCATAGTGTGTTTTAAAATGCAGCAGAGTGACAGGCTCGAGATTGAGAATGTTCAACGAACATTTACAAAACGACTTCTGGTAAAAATGTGTGCATCCCTGCACCCCGAGTAAGAAATAACTTTCCCCATGGCTTGCGTCGAGCTGAGTTCTTGGTGTCAGTTCCCATTTCAAGGAGAGCACTTAGAAAAAGCTTCGTCATCAAACATTCCTCCGTGTGGAATAAACTACCCGTACATATAGGGATGATTTCTACTGACTACTTCTCCCTTAAAAACGAAAGTAGGAAGGCAATAACCGTACACAACTTGCTAAACATGCACGATCCTTACAGTCAAATAGAAACAGCCTATGAATCGGGCCTAGGTTATTGACTGAATATAACGCTCGAAGTCTTATCTCAACCCACTGAAAGAGGTCTAGCCATTTTTTATTCTCAGTAGTTTCCGCAAGTACAATTCACTGTAGGTATAGGCAGAAACTTCCGTCAACGAAACAAGCCACTGCAATATTTCACCTAACATTCTATCTCGTTTAGTGCGCATGTATCAAGGCATATAAAGAGACATACACTCACATCACATTCTCACTTACTCCCAAAGTAATATCTAATGTCCTAATCTAAGCCCGATCTTCTGCATGCATTTGACAATTACACCATTCCAAGCGAGAAATTCGATATAACCTGATATCTCATTCTACGTAAAATTCATCACGTCTCGCTCTTTGGTATGCACGCAACACAACCCACAGCTGGAATACTTCCAGACCGCTATCTCTCCTTTTTTCCATTCCAGTTATGTGCGCTTGCACTCGTGTCTCTCCAAGAGTCTACCATTCAGTTTCTGGCCCCATCCTTGCACGTCTCAACACACCGTGAAAACAAGCTGACCCAAGGCTTAGATCAACTATCCCAGAACGGATAAATACGATCTGCTCCACGGTGAAGTGGACATTGCTTCTAACCCTCATGAACCACCAAAGTTGCAAGTCTGCCAAAGTATCGAGGCTACATAACGTGATCCACAAATCCTGTGACTCTTTGAGCGGAAAAGTCCTCCCGATTGCACAGATTTACTGCTGGAACTGTCCGCCCTTGTCCAACATTCCCACCACGTTGACATCCAGTTGCCACGAAGGCACCCACACTTAGATCCCTGTTCCAGATGTCGCTACCATCGTCTACCGCGAACGTCACCCCAATCATCACCTCAGCAATCGCGGCTATCACTATGCCAGTAATCCCTATCAGCTAAGCTCACAAACGCAAAAAAGGAGCGAAGAAACACACTGGCTTACCAGCGCCAAATATATATCATTAAACGTATATCATATCAGTCCTCACCCATCAATGCCGATGACATATCCATTCTTCATGTCTTTGAACAATGTTTAGCCGGTGTTTTTCGTCCTTTCGCATTTTCAAAAGGCTTTTGTCCATTTTCTTGGCTCCAGGATCCATAGTGAGCGGCCGAAGTACTTTTTATATCCATTAAAATACAGGGTAACTATAGGCTATCAGTGCTCTTCCCGCCATCTGGGTTGGTCCGATTTGGCAAGTTTTTACCTTGCACTCAAAGTCTTTGGAGACTTTCTTAATGATATTTTGCCATTCGTATTCATTTTGTGGACGCGTTAAATCCGAATACTTCAGACACCACGCCCGCCACCATCATAGAGTTGAGCTCCTCATCTGCGACACCCATCGCTGGTGCATATGAACACCGTGTTCCTCCTGATATGCCGGTTTTATTATTTCTTCTCATTTTGTACCCAAACGTTTATTTGCTTGTTCAA
Source organism: Fasciolopsis buskii (assembly GCA_008360955.1). Lineage (NCBI taxonomy): Eukaryota > Metazoa > Platyhelminthes > Trematoda > Plagiorchiida > Fasciolidae > Fasciolopsis > Fasciolopsis buskii. The sequence goes on along the minus strand of LUCM01004975.1, from coordinate 17,461 downwards.
TGTGACTTGCAATAGCCCTGTAACATTTGATCATGCAACCAAGCAGGCCTCTCAAAGTTTCCGAGAAATATGCGAATATTCTTATTGTTACCAATCAAAACTCGTCCTGCCCCATCTAAACCCTTAAAACAATAGCCACTGATGGTAAACCTGCGCTTACGCCATCAACAAGCAACACACTGCCCCCCGGTGGAACGACGCCGGCTTTATTAGCCCAGCGACCAAACTGATCCGACCCCACCCTATTCCATCCCACTGTTAGTCCCATCACCCCGGTGCTTCAACTGCGTGGCTGTAATCGCGTTGGCTTTCTATTGCCCGCCGTTCGTTTCACGGGGACCGAAAGATCACTACCGAGAGAATTTCCGTGCCGGAATTAAACCGCAGACTCGCACCGTAGATTTAAAAGACCTAGCGATGCACCAGCTGTTCCCCGCCAAGGTCCTTTGCCGTTGCGTCAGATTTCCCAAGGCGGCTGTCTCTGGCCTCCATTAAGCAAACCTCCACCGTCATATCGGTACTACCACCAACCTCCGTTTACCAGCGCCTCAGCCCAATCACAAGGATCGTAACCCATTCCACTAATGTCTCTTTTTCGACCACACCCACCCAGCCAGAAAAGTCCCTCTTCCTCCCTTCCTCCGGAACCACCAACACCACCCCTTCTTTCTTACCCAAACCCACTCACTTTCTGCCTCCCTCCACATTGCCCCCCAGTACTCCGAGCTACCCCCATGCTAGCATAACGAAGAACGCTATATGCCCTCGTTCTTCCCTCCTTCTTCTGTCGTATCTCATTCAACGCCCACTAAAATAGAACTAATTCCATCTGCTTACCCAACTATTCCCATTACAATTAACCCCCCATGCACCGTCTCTCTATCTTTGCAACCTCGCCTAGACGGCAACATACCCTTCTCTTTCGCGCTAATTAACTGTCGTTTAATCCTAAATAAATTCGCTCACTTAAAAAACTTTGCTGCGTCTTTCAACCCGGATATATTCTTCATCAATGAGTCTTGGCCTACCGAGGATACACCTGATAGTGCGGCTACTTTTTCGGGATACCAATCTTTCAGAGGTACTAGAAACGACCGCCGTGGGGGCGATTGCCTTATTTATGTAAGGCAGGGCCTGTCACTGCCCGTTCTTACGCATCCTACAATCCAACTGATCCAAGCATCGGTATGGCTCACTATCAAGGTGTCGTCCTGGGTTATCCATACTGCCTGTACCTATCGCCCTCCAGCTCATAATGAAAGTGGGCTCCCCCTCTTATCAAACGCATTTGACTACCTTGCATCCCTCCCATCAACATCGAAAATCATTGCCGGAGACTTCAATCTCCTTGGCCCAACCTGGTCCACGATTACGGCTCCACCAAGCCTAACGTCGTTCGTCTCCCATCTACATCATGGGGGTTGGGTACAGCACGTAGCGTCACCCACCGGAAATACTAATATATCAGATCTCATTTTCACAAATACTGATCACCACATTTTGGTTCATGTCGGAAATAAATTTCCAGGGAGCGACCGCAGGGTAGTTCACGGTAGAATCCATGTCCTCGCTAACCATCCTACTGACACAACTCGTCCACCCTATCTTAACTGGCAGCACTTTCCCTCTCTAGTAAGCCAACTTGCCTGGGGAAGCTCTTTCGTAGCGAGTGACCCACAGACGGCTGTGGAGGAATTTTATCGTAACATGGCCAGCTGAATCTTAGAACTGCTCATTACAGAACGAATGAACAGAAAAAAGGCTTCACAACTTGCCTCCCTGAAAGCTAAATATGCTAAGTTGCAACGGCACTTTTCCTTGACACATGACTTTTCCAAGTTTATTCTTTTGCACCGTCTGTCTGAAACTATCTCTCGCCCGAGTGAATCGATCCTTGGGAATAAAGAATCTAAGGCGCTGAGGCTTAAAAATTACCCCACGTTGCTTTAAAACTATATAAATTAATATTCCATGATCGCAAACCATCAGTGAACGTCCTAGTTTTGCCTAATTGTGAGTTTGCGACAACACCAAAAGACACCTTCGAGGCGTTTAATCGATATTTATCCTCCTCCGTGGCCCCAGATGCAATCAGCGACCCACCCGAACTACAGGATAGGAATAACTCCACCTTATCTTCCGTGTACTTTGGTGTTAAGACCATTGAACGATATTTAGCCAATTTCAAACCAGGGTCTTACCAAGGCAATGACGGCATCCCTCCGACGGCTGCTCCTATATGTGGCCCTGACCTACCTTTGCTACTGCTCAACCTCTTCACACTTTCAATTAACCCTGGTGTAGTTCCGGTCAACTGGAAGCAATCTGTAATAACCCCTATGCATAAGAAGGGGTCTCTGCATGATACGTCTAAATATCGTCCCATCAACCACAAGCCTTTCATCTCCAGGATTATGGAGAACTTGGTAAAACGGTCCATCGTGGACCAACTTTTAGTCTCTAACCTACTTATCCCCAAACAACACGGATTTCTCCATTCTCTTTCTTGCTCCACTGACCAATTTGGCTTCCTGAACCTCCTAATCAACCTAGAGAACAGGGCTACGGCATTCTCAGCCATCTACTTTGATGTGTCTAAGGCCTTTGACCGTGTTCCTCATCCGCAATTTTTATCCAAAGTAAGCTAGTGTGGCATCACCTATCCTCTTCTGTCCTGGATCTCGTCTTACCTAACCCAAAGAGTACAGGTGGTCTCCATTGCTGGCATTGCCTCTAATCCCAGACCTGTTACTAGTGGCGTCATACGGGACAGCGTACTTGGTCCCCTGCTATTCCTCATGTATATTAAGGATGCACTAGACTCAGTATCTCACGGTGTCCCTTTTCTGTTTGCTGATGACATAAAAATAGTTTACCCTCCTAAGTCAAAGGAATTTAGTGTTGCAGTTAGAGACATTTGTGCCAATTTGTCTGCCTTAGACGACTAGCGTACCTCCTTGATGATGAGCTTCTCCGCCAATAAGAGCGAAATCCACATGTATAGGCGTACACTACCTCAAGATTCCTCTTTGCCATGTGGATCTCCCATTCCATGTAACCCACGATCTGTGACCTGGTCTCAACTACTCAGCTTCTAAATCTCTCAGAGCACGTAGTTATTCGGTCGGCTAAAGCTAAGAGAAATGTGAGCCTGATTTTTCGCACAGTGAAGCCATCCGACAGTATCCTCAGACTTTGTAAAACACACGTTCGACCACTCATTGAGTATGGCACTTTGATATGCCCCAGCATATCAAAGTCGGATAGGATCTCCATTGGGAGTATTCGGAGACGCTTCACTAAGCAAGTGACAGGTTGGTTGACGACTCTGAATTACAAGGAACGCTGTTTAGCCACCAAACCTGAGCCACTTGGGCTACGGCAACTAAAAGTTAACCCGGCTTTTCTGCATTACCTGCTAAATAGGGTTTCCTTCTCCACCGACCTACCTACAGTCGCCTGTGCCAGCCGCTACCCTCTACGTCATGTCTCCAACCATCCATAAAGAAATCGCCGAAGATTCTTTGAGGTCGCATTTCTTTCTCGTTGTTTATGCCAAACTTTGGAACAAGCTTTCCATTAGCATTTGGTGCATAGAGAACTATTCCAGTTTTAAGGCTGCCCTAAATGCTTGCCTAAGTGTCGCCCAGCTCCTTCAATTGACCAACACCCCTATCTCGAAAGAGCGTGTCTTTGAGTCAGCCATCGATTTCTATATACAAATCCCAACCCCCCTGCTTTCCATAACGCTCCAGCTGACGGCACAAGAGAACCTAGCATTCTAGCTTATTACGGCCAACACCGAAGATTAACCCTCGCTGATCTCTGGGTAAATGGAATAATCGCAATCATTTTAAGGGGGGATCTACCCATTGCCCGCCACTAGGCCCAACGCATCCCATCTGGCAGACGTGCAAATACCATAGATGAATCCCCGCTTTCCCATTCACTTCCATACTTCTCGATGCTACCCTGGTCAGCCTACCACATTAGTTCTTTATTATTAGCCAAACCTAGGTCGGATATTTGCATTCCTAAACATTGTTCTTTGTGGAATTGATTGTCCAAACGGTCTATCATTGCCTTCAAAAATGAAGTCCGGAAACTACTGACTGTTGAGACCATTATTCGTATATGCGACCCTTATCTCCCGGTGACTCGGGCGTAGGAAGTTTGGCTCGGATTGTAACAGTTACTACAGTAAAGTCTGCAAAACCTGGATCTCAGCCAACTACCCTAAATAGCACCACGGGTTCGTGATAGCAGGCTGCTGGATTCCATGGCAGCTATAATCGCGATTAACCCTCCTTAATTCGGTCTTCGCACCCCGGATTCCTTTACCCATATATTTCTCTGCCCCTTATTTACTCTGCCAACTTGAAGGATCCTGTATTTATTCTGCGAATTGCCGGAACTAGTTTCCCTCTTCGTAGACATTTCATCAGAAAACATTTGAGGTTCCTTTTATTCTTACTACCTACTCATCTTGCTCCCCAGTTACCTGCTAACGCAAACCAGGCAGACTCCTTTCCCTTAAGTACCCAGCCTAGTTTCATTTATAAAAATGGAAACTCTGTCCACGTCACACAGACAATGTGAGTCGCTTATGCAACACGTAAGTCCGCATTAGTAAGTTTCAAGCAGAACTCGTTTATGAAAGCAAGACATGGCGTTGAAGATGACGGCGGAAAATTAAGGTCAGGTGGGGGAACTATGGAAAGTACCCATATGGGCTCAACCATTCCTCTGTTGGAAATAGGGAAAAAGTCTGCTGCATCAGGTTGAGCCCAGAAACTAAAGCACACTCGGGCTGCGAGGGAATGGGCCGCCTTCTACAGGGGATATGTATGTCATCAGCCCAGACTTGACCCTGCGAAAGGGGGAACCCCACACAGACCCTGTTTGGCAGTTAAGCGTTTGGCTACTTTGTTGGACGGTATGTGGAAGTAGCGCATCGGACTACCCACTTATGCTTTGCCACCCACCCTCTATTTTCAACATGCCCCTCCTAACCGCGCACCTGGTACGTACGCTGACGTCTATAACAACTGCCGCCGTTCTTCTTTCTCAAATATTCACACACGCTTACTGAAACTGCTCTGTCGTGCAAGTTGCTATCATCCTGTTCAAACACAAATTACTGGTCCCGGTATTTTTATGCTTCTTCCTTCTTTCCTCTGTATGACTTCTCATGGTAAATCCTGTTCTAGCATTTAGCCCTTGCTGCCATTCGCGACCCATTCAGTTGTGCACTTTCCTGGCAATTGGAAGCAGTAAACATCGGCGGTAGATCACATGATTGGTTATAACTGATGCCCTGTGACTTGTACACCAGGCCCGTAGACTGGAGGGGTTCCGCAAACAGAACAAACGGTAACTTCATTTCCTAACCCCTGCGCTAGCCGTCCTATCAGAAAACTGTAGTCTGCATCTGCGAAGATGTCAGATGAAAAAGGAACGCGTTACAAACACAGACCACGCAGCCTAGGACTGACTGTGCCATATACCCTATAAGGAGAAATCAGGCGGCGTTCGTTGCACACGTCCCGTCACCGAAACACTCCCTCTTGCGCATCTCAAGACAGTCGTCTGAACCCTGTAATCTTCGAAAGAAACTGACTGTTATCGCTGTTTCCATTATTTTGTTTACTCACCTTAACACCAGCTGGAAGAAATTCCAGACTGCCCTCTCTCTCCAGCTCTTCTCCAGGCTCGCCAATGACCACAGATACAACGCAAACTCTCGTCGAGAGCTCCACTCCATCCTTTGCGTTGGTTGCACATCCCCCGCTGTCTCGACCTGACGCCCCAGTACCTGGCCGCGTAACCCTAGGACAAACAGGTCAACGCTAATGACTCCCCGGGTGCCTATTATCAGATGAACCATGAAGATTGGCCAAACCGTTTCTAGTGCTAATGAAATGCCGCGCAATCCCGAACCTCCAGCCCCCTACCGCCACACAACACCATAATCTGCGATTTTAAACAAGGACAACACACAGGTCATGCATTGCAAGTGTATTTGAGGATTGATTGTAAATGTTACACGTACTGGTTTTCTTCCCAGCACACATCACAGCCCGCTCCCAGCCGCATAAGTCCAGTGACCACTTTTGTAAGTTCCATTGTCCTTCTGTCCACAGCTCTTCACATATTTTCCTCCCGTACATTGTTTGACGCAACCTTGAAGGTTTCCCGCTGTTTCATCTTAAGCATTATTTTGACTATTGAGTGTTGTTAATCACCATTCTCCATCCACCTCATATAATTTCCGGTACGATTTTGACTCTTCTTCACCCCGTTATCACATCCATATTGATCTTCGTCTTCACCATATTACCGTCCTGATTTTTGGGGAAACCGGCTTTGTGGCAACGCCCACTATTTCTGCCCAGCCAAATTATGCGCTCGCAAAACGCACGTTTGATGCGTTCAAACATGGATTGACTCGCGTTGCGCGACTCATAGTCAGCCTCAGAAAGTTTCGGTGATGGATTATCTAGCCCTGATTTAAAGCCCGAAAATCAGCGTTTAGCCTATCTTAGTGCAGGTTATGTTCATGATAACACAGACACTGCATCTTTATGACTAAATTTTTGTTTTATCATTTCACTGTGCCATCTTTGTGTAATTTTGATCTTGCCTTGTGCATGCCTCTGGGATGTCAAGAAATATACCATTATTATTATTATTATTATTATCAAATTATGGTACTTAGATTTAGACGCTTCAATGCCCTTGACTTCAAATCAATTTTGCTGCGAATCGAAATCCACTCTAAACGATATTTTTCACTTTATGGTCGACCATGATTTTGAAACACCAGCTGGAGCAATTTAACGCTGGCAACAATTAATCTCCAGGTTGCGAATATTGTTGGTGGCAGGATCCTCGAAACAATAGGGGCTTTACGGATATGCTTTTATGACATACGAATTTAGACTTAGGTGGAATACCTCCAGACCGCTATCTCTCCTTTTTTCCATTCCAGTTATGTGCGCTTGCACTCGTGTCTCTCCAAGAGTCTACCATTCAGTTTCTGGCCCCATCCTTGCACGTCTCAACACACCGTGAAAACAAGCTGACCCAAGGCTTAGATCAACTATCCCAGAACGGATAAATACGATCTGCTCCACGGTGAAGTGGACATTGCTTCTAACCCTCATGAACCACCAAAGTTGCAAGTCTGCCAAAGTATCGAGGCTACATAACGTGATCCACAAATCCTGTGACTCTTTGAGCGGAAAAGTCCTCCCGATTGCACAGATTTACTGCTGGAACTGTCCGCCCTTGTCCAACATTCCCACCACGTTGACATCCAGTTGCCACGAAGGCACCCACACTTAGATCCCTGTTCCAGATGTCGCTACCATCGTCTACCGCGAACGTCACCCCAATCATCACCTCAGCAATCGCGGCTATCACTATGCCAGTAATCCCTATCAGCTAAGCTCACAAACGCAAAAAAGGAGCGAAGAAACACACTGGCTTACCAGCGCCAAATATATATCATTAAACGTATATCATATCAGTCCTCACCCATCAATGCCGATGACATATCCATTCTTCATGTCTTTGAACAATGTTTAGCCGGTGTTTTTCGTCCTTTCGCATTTTCAAAAGGCTTTTGACCATTTTCTTGGCTCTAGGATCAGTGGTATCTATAGGCCATTAATTCTCTTGCCACCAGTTTTTTTGGCCTGTTTTGACAAGTTTTTGCCTTGCACTCAAAGTCTTTGGAGGCTTTCTTTATGTCATTTTCAACATTCATGTCCTTTAATATGGACCCGTTAAATCCGATTACTGCAGATTCCTCCACTCCCGCCATCAAGGACCAGTTGAACTCCGCACTGCGATACGCATCGTTGGTGCGTATAAACACTTTGTTTCTCTTGATATGCCAGTTTTCTTATTTCTTCTCATTTTGTACCCAAACGTTTATCTGCTTGTTCAATGTAACTTGCAATACCCCCGTAACATTTGATCATGCAACCAAGCATGCCTCTCGAACTTTCCGAGAAATATACGAATATTAGTACTAATAAATCATGTGAACCTCTGAGATTTGAGCAAGGATTTTTGTGCTTACGAGTTAGAGAAAGTAAACTCACAAATGAATTCATGGTATTTACTGATGCGCCTATATACCCGTGGGGTACTAGAGCTGGGAGATACTACCGGTGGAAAGTTTTGATTCCATCACGTTTGGTGAGACCTGAAGATCTACACAACTGATATTCAACGAACGGTCGGCCATCCGTTCGGCGGAGGGCATGTGGAAGACACTGGTTTGCCACAAATCTGACTTCTAACCCTCATCGCCGATCGGACCAGTATAACCGACCCTCATCTCTCATTTGAATCCAGCCGATAATTGAAAGTTATCAAATCTGAAGACCTTTAGTGCGTTGACTGTGTCAAGAAGACCGTTGAAGTCCCGAAAATACATCCACTATTGTCGGTTATATCTGACATAAAGAATACTTGTAACACGCCCCGCCAAACGTGTTATTACCCGAGGCCCACGAAACGCCCCCAGGATTCTCATGTTCAGTATCTATTGAAAGTCTCAACCATTCGCTAACCAAGATTTTCATCAGGATCGTCCGAACTGTAGCCAACATTATACGCTTCAACAAACTTTCAAGGACACTGTAGGATTCCCTAAAGCGAGAGATATTGCGATCACTGAGGAGTGGTCTAGTGCATTCTCCAGGTACGAATTCATCTTCGCCTATCGTGAGGCTGCTTATCTCTATGAGCAACGCCCCATCACGGAAGCTCAAGCCCTCTCCGATCCCTCCAGTATTGGTTGGTGATGACGCCGCACAGCCTCCCTAAAATAGCACCCATCAGGAGCCACATTCATTCATTTCTGCACTACACTCATAGAAAAAGATCCAGTCCCTATCAAAAATAGAACACCACTCTTACAGCGAGGCCTTCCGCGTGCACAAAACAGTATTAGATTGACATTGATACTTGAGTGCATCTTGCTCAGTATAGCACAATAAAACAAAGTGCGACGGATGGATACCAGTGGAAACTTCGTGGACTTAACTAGTGAAACTTAAGCAGCAAAAGGTATATCGGAAAACAACCTCACGCTACTACTTACTTCATCATCTAAAGACATTCTTGTTATAATATGTCACGCAACCTCAAGCAAAATAATGGTTTTGGTTTCATCGACCCTGGACTCTAAGGGGCCTTTCACAAAGAAACCGTGGAGAGCCGTGGGATATGGCCAAAAAGTATTTATGTACAGAAGACGTGGAAAATCATTTAAAGCACAACTCTAGTAGAAGGAGAAGGAATCGCGCCAAACTGATGAATGGTAAGTCTAAGCTCTTTGGAAATGGCCACAAGGTCCCGATTTTCAAACCATGGAAACAGGAGCGCATCCTGATCCCCTTTTGGGGCTCGTGCTTGTAATAAAATATCGGCTATGCCAGGACATAAGGCAGTAGAACTCCACCTAAAACGTAGTTATATGCTCAGCAAGCTGGCCGCAAATAGAGGACCACTTTACAGATGGCCGTTCGGCGAGCGACACTGAATTTCTGCGATTTTTTGGGTTAAGCGCTGCGTTGGCCGGAAGATATCGACGAAAATCCCGTTGCCCGAGTGCTGGTTCCGGTATTGAAAAATTTTAAAATAAACACTAGTAAATTTGCACATTTCTCGGTTTGCATCGGGAGGCATGCTATTGTGTGCGATCAGTAGTTTCAAATGGTAAAACTAAATGCTAAAGTTCAAGGTGCAAGTTATTCAAAGTGGCAAAATTTTCACGCTTGAAATGACGACCGACCCAAGAACAAGGCGTCAGATGATGAAATAAAACTAATCACCAAAGGTGAGGTTAACATAGAGCCGTGTGATAACGCCATACTCAAGAACGAGACTAGAGGTACAAACAGCGGATCGACAGCATTAAACGCCGCACGGCCTCAATTCCCCAAATTGAAAGTCCAAACTTAAGATGAGACAGGTTAACTGAGTAGCACTCAGTTTGGCAGGTTATGAGGGCTGAGGTATTGGGTGGACGCACCTTGGACCTCTAAGTATGGAACCGACACCCGTGACTGCCACACGCCGAAAAAACCGAAGCAAGGATTTCATGAGTGCGGCGGCAGGGGTGAGGATCTAGACTGTCATTCCATAAGGTGGACAAGGTCCTCAGGAGAAAATACCCGGAATGCGTCATGCCCGTCCGTCCAATTTTCAAAAAAACAACGAGGGGATTTATAAGAGTAACCTACATAAATGCTGCAAGTGTGGGTAATAACTTTTCGGAGTTGTAATTCAGGGGTCTGAATGTAAATGTGGTGGCTGTCATCGAGACCTGGTTGCAGCCAGGAAGGGGGTAGATGAATCAGTGGCCTCGGATTACTCATTCTTTCGGAGTGAAGGAGGGGACGGAAAAATAGGCGGGGGACGGTTATCCTGGTGGCTAATAAGTACAATGCACAGAAGGGCCATAAACGGACTACTTAAAACATACAGGCTCTTGAAGTCGAAATCGAAACTGGCGGTCGAGGATCTCAGTTGTAGGTGTGTGCCAAAGCCCGAAAGCAACCCTGGCGTAAGACGGAGAACTATTTCTCTTTCTCAGTTTAGTTGCAGGGTCTGCGGGTATAGGTCTCAAACTGGATTTTAACGCTCCTGTGACTGACTGGATTTGCGAAACGGCACCGGAAGGTAATTCCTGGCATAAACTTCTGCCATTCTTGCACCCAAGGAACTCGATGGAGGTTCGGTCTCCATTTCTTGACTTGGTCCCAACGAGAACACCAAAAGATATAGAGAGCCTTGAGTTGGAAGAGCCAATGATCAGGAGCGACCACGCCGTAGTCCGCATGCAAGGGAGTCTACAGGGACTGGCAGCTCTCGAAAACTGTTGCACGAACTTCTCAGGGATCGACAGAATTAGACTGCCGGACTTGGGCCTTCTGATTTGGTGGGAAGTGAAAAGCGGTAGCAAGTACGTACATCGTCAGCGGGGGGCAATTATGAGCAACCTGTTAGCAATAACAGTCACACTTGTATCACTCCACAGAATCAAACGAAGGGGACTACCGCCACGATGGAGAAGTAGGATAACTAGAACCAGGAAGCGGAGATACATCTCTCATGAAATTTAAGGACACACTTGGCTACCAAGATCCCCTGAGGTACACTGCGGAGAGAAAGAGGATGTTACGTATCCAAAGGCAGTGCCAAACAGCCCAGCAGAGGCGGATTGCTGGGGCTGCTATAAGAACCGCCAAATACCGTCGTAATTATGTGTAGTCCAAGGCATCTTTGCGGAAGGCCGTGGGTGGAGTGGGAAGTTACTGAATAAGTAGATCGGCCGGCAGTCAGGAGAGAGCCGACCGTCTGTTGAAACTTGTCCAGGCTATATACAGGCGATATCAAGGGACGTAGAACAAAAACTAAATTCTGTCAGCCTTATGGTGGAGATATCGAACGGGCGCGTCGAAAGTGGCAGGACCTGATGAGATTAACACGGCGATAATAAAGCCAATAAGGGAGGACCTGGCGAAACATTTCACCCAGTTGCTTAGTGCATCGCTGGACTAAAGGCGGCTTCCCGCAGACTGGTCGACGTCAGCAGTCATACCAGCGCATACGGGCTTGTACAGAAATAACTGTGGCGACTATGGACCAGTGAGTTTGACATCCATGGTGTCGAAAACTCTTGAAAGGGTCATTCGCGACAAGATATTAAATCACCTGGAGACAAACGATTTAATGATGGTGGCGCAACATGGTTTCTGGCACAAATTTTCTTGATACATTTTAGTAGTAGGAGATTGAATGTTTATATGAAATAATCCACCGTGTGATATCATCACTCAACTCACCATAAAGAAAACCATGGAAGCACTGTAAAGCTGTTTCATCCTTGTCAGGAATCACCAGCAGTGCACACCCACCGCGCCCGAACTGGGACGCGAACCCGGGACGAACGATTCTGAGTCGAACGCCTTAGCCTTTACGCTACCGGGCAGGCTCTGAACGGTTTGGTGAATTGTTTCATGAAAACATTCAATCTCCTACTACTAAAACGTATCAAGTACTCAAGCTCTGTAGGTCATATCCAGAGCCTTCGTCGTACTTAGGCTACCTGCAGAGAAGTCATCTATCAGTAGGGGTCGATTGCTGTGAGCTAACGGACAGTAACCGTGCGAATCGGTGACGGATAGGTGCAACATCATGTGGTGAAGTTCAACGAACCGTTCAGAGAGTGCCCGGTAGCGTAATGGCTGAGGCGTTCGACTCAGAATCGTTTGTTCTTGTTCGGGTTCGCGTCCCAGTTCGGACGTGGTGGATATGCACTGCTGATGATACCTAACAAGGATGAAGCAAATTTTCTTGTCGGACAAACTTGAAGAGCTTCCTGGACGACGAAATAAGTAGAACTGAAAGGGGCGAAAAAACAGAAGCGTACTCTCTGTACCTTCAGAATGCCTTTGATTTCGTGGACCACAGGCCGCTTGACCAGAGGGTGAAGGCTTTCAATGTGGTTTCTAGGGTTAATAACTGGATAGCACAAAAGTCTGAGGGGCAGGTTTTTCAAGGTGGGAGTTGATGAATATCTATCAGACAGAGGATCGCTATAGAGCGGAGTTCCTCAGGGGTCTGTGTTAGGGCCACTGCTCTTCCTAGTGTTTCAGCGAAATAGCGAATGGATTAGAACATCCGGGTATCACGTGTGCTGACGACATCACACTGATAGGGATAGCAACCAATTTTGATGTCCAGAGGTATCTGAATAAATTGTACCAGCCGTCAGTAAGATGGGATCTTCCGTGAATCTTGAGCAATTGTCAGTGGACCATGGAAGGAGGAGCTGATTCCCTCATCACATGGGCCCGCCTGGGTATCAGATCGTAATGAAACGAACGCGGCAAGCAAAGGACCTCGGGGGAGTAAAGAATGCGGAATTTAAATCTACCCTGCAGTGTCAGAACGCGGTCAAGAATGTATGGTGTGCCTTACGCCAAATTAAGGGGATTACGAGGTCTGGAAGACTTGGCGTTCTTCTGTCTTTGTTCGGGGCGCTTGTCCGACCGCACTTGGAAAACTATGTCCTGGCATGGAGACCGTATTTGGTAAGATATAGGAAAATGCTGAAATAGGTTCAGCGTGTTCTCACACGCTGGTTTGGACATTTGAGGCACATGAGATATGAGCAGAAGCTGAGTGCACTTGGCCTGCACCTTCTTAAATGAATAGGAAAGACGGTGACATAATACAGGCCCTCAAGATCGATAAGGGCCGATTGTTCTGACGCGAATCTCGCATTACATTTGCTTTCCCTTGACGTTTGTGATCACTCGTGCGTAGCTCTTATTCGGCTCCTTGCGAGTGCAATACTGGCAACCCGGCATTTGATCAGTGCAAGGGAAGATGGTCGAAAGCGGTAGTAGATTGAGTATATATTTGACAGGAGTGTGAGATCAGGGATTGCGTGAGCAGCACACAACGCTCGGTTAAACAAGCTATCCGGAGGAACAAATCCATGTTCCGCCACAGCCTGGTCGAGATACAGGGTCACTGTGGAATCCTTATCCTGGATAAGGTGGAATGAAACAGTTAGCAGGCAGAGGAAAACTACCGTGTAGGAACATCTAACCACGGGTTTGAGGAGCCAATCGTTTGCCGTACAAGTGGTGAATGGCTGGAACAAGCCACCGGGGGAAGTGATCGAGGTAGGATCAGTGTGCGAACTAAAACAGAGACTGGACAATGCATGGCTGTCTGTGTTTGCAGATGACAGTGTCTGAATTTTGGGTCTGAGTAGGTGGTCGAGAGAGGAGCATCTAATTAATTTCCCCTTTTGAGGTTATCAAATGAGAGACGGAGTCACAAACAAGATTCCCACTTTCACCTCAGGAACTAAAGAGGACTTCCACCCTCCTGTTTTTAGACCATCGTCTGATCTAAGGAGCTCTTGGTGCAAGAGCCTGGACGATCAGGCATCTCACCATGAAGTCCTGTAATCTAACTGGTACTGGATCTGGAAGAAGGTTAACGCGGCACGGTTAAATCTTCAAGTTTGTTTGTCGGGAAAATTCTTAATTGGTATGCAAAAGAAAGGTGATTGATTAGGAAATCATTTGAAAGGAAACTAGATCCAGTGGAAACGGAAGGTGTGAAATAAGTTCAACTAAGTAACGATGAACTGGTACATAGTCCCATGGCGATAACATTACAAAATGCATTGAGAAAGGTTTAACTGAACAAATGATGGCGGAGGACGTGAAGTGTGAACTTTTCTTAAGGTATCTAAATGAATCCACGGATGTGAAATAACTTTGGAATTTGAGTACTGCAGAGCTTACGAATCATTTTCTTTTTGAGTGAATAGTGCGAGAGGTTTGGCAAGAGGACTGAACTAAACGACAGTGGGTTAGTGAGGCCATGGACTGTCATTCATGAGATCGAGGCAGAATATTGCTGGGGACGGCGATTCCGGGCCGGGAGGATGTAGTGGGTGTCAAATGTCTCGTGCGTTTTGCGTCGAAGTCCTAAGGCTTATCTGTTTCAATATAAAGCAGGGGTCAGGATTAGTCGGGGGAGTATGAGGTCATCGGCAGGCTCCGAGAAACGTGAGCCTGGAAGAATAGTGGATTTATTGCTTTGATTGCCTCAAGGAGGGAGGATGTGGATCGCGTGTAAAACAGTGTGGGGTACTATTGTAAAGGAATGTGGGTTTGTTCCTCCGGATCGCTTGTTTAACCAACCATATAACTCCGTCGCCATTTGTGAATTGCTCACGCACGCTGCTGTCAAATATATTCAGTCTCCTACCCTTTCTGACTGTTTTCGTCTTACCGGTGGCGTGTTGGTTTGGCAGTAATGCTGTCCTACAGAGCCGAGTAAGGGCAACTCACAAGTTGTCACAGTGGTTAGGGGCAGGTATATGTAATACGAGATAAGCGTTCAGACGATCGGTTACACCGGGTCAGTGACGTATACCATTTTTCGGCTCCACCACCGGATGCACACGTAAAGCGTGTGCGCTTTCGCCCGCGGATGTACACGTGCGTCGCAACAGGGTATCGGTTCATCGGGTGACGTCAGTTAGCCGGAAGTTAAATAAGGACTGGATGGTTCCGGAATGAGGAGTTGATATTTCTGGTTTCATACATTCTTTCGGTTATCGAAGCATTAAAATACAGTCGGAATAAGCTGCAGTAACACTACTAGTTGACTTAAAAAAGGAAGAAAAATGTGGCACGTTACTAAAATATGATTTAGGGTAAAATGGGTTAAAACGTAGGACTGGCAATTCGGATTGAGTTTGAGCAACACGCAGCCAATGTCAAATTCATTTATTTGTCAATTCTGCAATACAGGAGTGAAAAGTTAATTAATAAAGAAGTAAAAACGTCAGTTATATGACCGTAAATACTCAGAACGACAGCCAGTGTTTTGTACAGAAATGCACACGTGATCCACACAGTGAGTGCAAGCACACAGTCACTTCAGCAAACGAAACCTGAATTCTGACACAAAAGATGTTTTTCGTAGGATTCTCCTCGGCCAGACATTGCACCGCCCACGAAAATCCGTCCGAACCAAGCAAGTCAGGTTGAAAGTGGGGCATGGATTCATCTTAACCTGCATAATCCCTGTCGCCAGTGTACTGCACTTCCGATAACTGCGTGCACAGTGGTCTATGAGACATTGTCTGCGGAATCGGTTTCTCCTTTCTCAAGTTTTAGCAGCTGCTTCACCAGGCCACCAGATGCAGCTTGTTCAGAATGTAAGCAAAGGAGATCGAGTCACGAAAACTGGCGTCACAAGAGCGATGCGGTTGTGCACGTGAGGATACTGGTGAATAATCTTGTGACTGAACGACAACTAGTGTAAAGCAAAACATGTCACGTGATTTAAAAAGGATAGACACGGATTGGTTGGGATATTGACCTGCTGGAGGTTACGCCCTGTTGCGATGGGTACATCATTCACTGGTTTGTTTTGTGGTATCACACTCCTGGAAGAAGTATGTTGACGAAAGCCTCCGACACATTTTGGTGATAGAGGAATTTTTTCGATTCATCATTCAGTGTTTTCCGGGAATGGGTTAACCTGTGACCGGTTACTTGAAGATAACTTTATTCACTGTCTAGTTGGCATGGCGCAATAGGTTAAAAGGTATGCACATGTACATGCCGAGTCGCTGCTTTACTCATCCTCGACCTATGGTCCGCTTTCAGAATTTATTTATCTGGGGGGTCAGCATGTTCTTTGCCGTTCTTAACTTAGCGGTCCTTAAAATCCCGCGAAATTGGTATTCCACCGCTCCACGACAGAGAGAGGCCCCGAGCTGACATTGGTGCCTTCTTTGGAGACCATCACCATATCACCTGCACCAAAGGCCTCCCAGCCTGTATCCACTTCTGTTGGGCTTGCAGAGTTTATATCTGTTACCGCAACCAGTTTCTCCAAAAAACCATGGTCAATTAATTAGCCGGCTTCCACTCATGAAGACATATCCTGTGAGGAGGAGTTGACCTGAATTGTTAGAGATCAAAGCTAAATGGGTGTTGTCGCTGGAGGATACTAGTCTTAATGAGCAGTTGTTTACTATTTTTCACTTCAGTTATTCCTGTACTTAAAGTTTCGTTGTCGAGTGTAAGCTGTTTGACCAATGACAGCAAAATCTTTCGAACACATGCGATCAAAATTCTCATAACTCACTTTTGGTTACCGGCGAGCCGGGTTAAAGAAAAGTGTTTTTAGGAGGAGAATACGGAGCAATGAACCCAACAGAATCGAACAAGCTTCAGACAAATGGTACAATAAACCGATGTGTAACTGCTGATCTCGAACGAACTCATGGGTCACGGCACTTCATAAGCAAGTGCTCTCACTTGATTGGTTGACGTGCTTCTAGTAATCCGTTTGGGGTTGCTTTCATATCTGCAGCAGGAAAAATTATATTAATTCGCATGCACTGATCGACCTAAGTTGACCGGTCCGTTGACGTCCAAGAAGACCTTCTAGCGCTTGGATTCCAGATCTACGAAAAATGATCCAAAACCGGAAACGCAGTAAAGACAGGTCATGCTGGCCACTAAAACGTTAATAGCATGTTGGAGAACGATGTTCTTTCTCGTAGCTCAGTCCCAACAGGATGGTATTGGTCGTTCGATCAGCTGGGAAATTTGATTGCAAATGTTTCATCGCCATCCAAGGTGATATCATGAGTCCTATGATCTTGTAGCGAGCGTGTGGTTGCCACAGTCCACTTAAATGGGTCACCTAGTCTTTAGTCGGTATTGATTGGTTGCTCTGGGTGAAGTGGTAGGGTAGAGATGGTGCCCAGTTTCTTTGTCCACCATCTATTGTTAGCATGTGGGCCGGTATATATATATTATATATATAGAGAGAGAGTTGAGAAGGCGTACACTGAGTTAATACGTTTATCGTGACGTTTCGATCC